>DWPT01005192.1:0-12450 GCA_018251895.1 Agathymus mariae mariae | reverse complement strand
TGCTGTATATAGACCATCAGGATCACTCTGTTCCAAGGGTAGGGTTCCATGGATTCTGGCACAGACACCAGCTTTAAGGATAAGTGCACTGACTCGACGAAAAATAGTGATGTATGGAAGAAAAGGACACACTGTGCCGACCCCAACTGATTGGGATGAGGGCTGGGAAATGATGATACTTGTAATATTCAAAATAGGTATATATTATACCACAGGTTCATCCAACATTCTTTTTTTTAATTTGTAATTCATTGTTAGTTACGAAAACAAGGAATACTTAAAAAGGAAGAATAACATTAAATATTTTCTTATTTCTTACTGGTTATATATACCAGTATTATATCATTTGAAAAAGGAAGAAAGCAGATAGCCCATACATCGCGGATTATTCTCTTATAATGCACGATTATATTCGTGTTCACACTGCGGCTGTAGTATCGGAGTACCTTATTGAGGTCGGAATCTAAGCTTTGGGGTAGCCAGCACGTTCGTCAGATAGAAACAAATTGGAATAAATCATCCAGCGCCAGGTAAGCTAAGGGACGTCAAAACTGCATGGGTTGAAAACTAGAACCCACTGTCACAGATTCATTGGCCAATTAATAAAAAGTGTAGCCAGATTGATCCAGGCATTTTATGTTCAAAACTATTTATTAAATTCATTGATTCTATTCAACAAAATTAAAGCTTTTTTACATTTATTTGCTCCTTCTTGGCGTTACTCTAAATATGTCCATGAGTGTAGGAGGAAATTAGTTTAGGTAAAGTTCTAAAAATGTACCTAAAGGAAGTAATGACACAATGACATATTTGACACTTTCTTACTTCCTAACTTCATTTCTGTGACTTGTCATCCTAGTGAGTCGCTTGCGTTTTTTGTTTTTCTTCTTTTATTGTAAAAACACTTGAATAGTAATGGATAACTTTATAATAGATATAATATATGCCTCTGTAAATTCGTTTTAAGTCATTATCAGTGATATCAGTTGTATCGTAAATTAAAGACAATGTCCGAAACTAGTGCAATGAACTCTGAAACCGAAAAGAACAGTGAAGTCCTAACAAAAGGAAGTGTGGCTGATATCAAGGAAGAAGTGGAGGTGAAGGTAAAGCCAGAGCCAGTGGAATGTATAGTATGCGTGGGGCGCAGCGTAGAAGCTCTAGACATTCACAGTACCAATACGATATCAGGCACTTCACTGTATAATTACCTTAGTAAGTTCACGCAAGCTGATCTAAGTGCTACTCAAAATGACACAAAATGTGTATGTAAAACTTGCTTCGATCTCATTAACGTTCTAGAAAATGCAGAACTGGAGTATATGAAGCTTAAAGAGACATTTGAATCAATTATAAGCAAAAATCCACTGTTCGATTCTCATGTAACACTTAGCTTAGAAAATGTGAAGAATGAGACTGCTGATGCTGCAGTGAAACAAACTGAAGATGACTCTGAGGATGAGCCTTTGGCGTTAACTAAGAAAAAAAGACATCGTAAAGTAGAAAAGCGGAAAAAGCCAGTTATTAACAACAAACGGAAAGTTCACAGCAAAAATAGTAAAGAGAGGTATTCCTAATTACAGTATATTACAGTAACAGTACCTACTGCTTGGATATATCATTCTCAATAATAGATATATCAGTTATAACTTGAATACAGAATACAATTCTGTTTGAGGTTAGTTATGGGAGTTAGTATAAGTACTGCAAATAAGTTTATTACTTCAAAATATATGGTGATAATAGCTAACATTTAATATTATGGTGTGTGGTAAACTATAGTAGCCAACTAAAGTTACATTTGTCACGCTATGTTTCTGAAGTGTAAGTCAGAAGCCAGTAGTGGTTAAAGTGGAGTCTGACCATTCATCTAACTCAGCACAAGGACCTCTTGTTTATGTTTAGGTGTAGTAGAAGATCTGAAGACAATGCCGATGATACTTGAATCGCATTCTATAAATGACACACTGCACCTTTAGATACAAGATAGTGAAAATGAATCATGAAATAGGTCCTTACTAATGTAACCAAGCACCTGTTTTACTCCCACACAGGCAAGGAAATCTTTTTATTGTTTAAAACATACATTACTGGTTCTTCTGCATATTTTAAACAGGGAATATAACAAAATAAATATGCAGACAAATTCAATTCTTTTAGGTTGTGTGGAGATACTGATGATGGATTTTCACCTCATCAACGATTTACCTCAAATTAGTGTATTTAAACAAAATTTAATTTTAAATTAAATTTTAATTATTCAAGGATTAAGTTTTCATTTATATATTGATGTAATAATTGTTATAACTGTTTTTGAATGATTTCTCTTCTTGCCATGTGATTTTGATTCTGCTTCTGTCATGAAATTTTATGAAATGCTACCATCTGTATACTTAAGTTTTGTATGATGGTCCCAATTGTAATGAATTGGGATTGGGTCCGATAGACAGTACCACAAACCTATACTGGTTTTTCATACTATCAGTTATACAAGAAAGTGTAAGTATTTGTCTTGCTAAAATGAACCTGTGAATTTCATTATAATTCACATAAATCCATTTAAGTAAATTATGTTTGTGCATGAGTTTCCCTCAACACTATAGTGCTCATCTTTTAAGTTGTAAATTGTCTAGAAATACTAGAATAATCAACTTTAATTTCATAATAAAAAACATTTTACGGTTGTGGAATATAAAAGTGGTAATTTTTACTGCTGTTTAAATTTTAAAAACTACTGTAAGATTAGTGAGGATAAGTTGATAGTGAAATATTTAGATATTCAAAATCCATACTCAAATTTGAAATTGTCCCATTTCATCATTAGTAAGAACTATTATCACATATCCGACCATCAGACCTAGGAAGTCCTCTGGTAATACTTGATTTAGCACTTTGCTGATTCTGATCCTGAGATCGCTTTGCAGATGTATACAACAGACGTACATATTTAATTAGCAAAATTGAAATTATTTATTTGTTCCAGCATGTGTACATACTTGATGTTGTTCTAACAGCTTTCCGACATACTTTACTGGTTACACCTGTGTACAAATATTTATTATGAACTACATTTATAATATTGAAAATTGCTTAAATTATCAAATTGGCATCATCATTACATGTAATTGAAAATTACAATGTCAATATTGAAAATATTTATGTCATATTGAAATGAATTTATCATTAAAAAGTTGTTTATATTATAATATTGTTTTTGTTGCAATAGTTCTAATAAATCCTTTTTAAATTGTTGAATGGTTAAATGACAAAGACGCTCTGGCAAGTGATTATAGACTCTCAGAGCCATATATTATGCCAGCCATACACTACAACCTAATATCTTCATAACTCTGAAATATGTTCTTATTTTTTGCAACAAACAAGCTCATCTCATAGATGTAAACACGTGGCAATGGTAGTATTTTAAGTGACCTAAAATAAGGCTTACAGGTGTCTAGTGGTCCCAAATTATATATGGATCTTATACATAGTTTTTTCAGTCTAAACACCTTTACAGCAATTAGCATTATCCCAAAGTATGATTCAATATGTAAAAATGGACACTATATATACATGGTAGGCTAATAAGGCAGCTTTCATGTTTCATAGTTTGTTGTAACAATTTTGTTGCATAGACAAATTTATCTAATTTTTCCATCATTTTGTCAATATGTGTGTCCCATTTTAGATATTTGTCAATTGTGACTCTTAAAAAGTTAGTTGAATCTATTCTTTGATTTGATTATTTGAGGAAATAATGACAGGTTTTTTAAAGATTTGGTATTCACATTGTTATATCATTGGAATAATGTTGGTTTTTTCAATGTTAATTTTTAGGTTGTTATTTTTAAGCCATATGATAACTTTATTTAATGATCTGTCAATTTTACTTTCACACTCAATTTCATTATTGCACTGAGGTCGTGTCGTCAACAAATAGGATACATTTATCATTGATGCAGTCGGGAAATCTTCGATGTAGATGACGAATAAAAGAGGACCAAGAATGCTATCTTGTGGAATTCCATTGCTATTGAATTTGTACTCAGATATAAAGTTTCTTTATATAATTATTTGATACCCTTGTTATTTCTACAGCTTGTTTACAACTTTTCAAATAAGTTCTAATCCATGCCTTTAATCGTATTCCGTATAGATATAATTTATTTAAGAGTTTTTCGTGGCAAAATAGATCAAATGCTTTGCTCATGTTCAACAGCACTGCTGAAATAGGTATTCTTTCATTTAAACTTTCAGATACATGTTTTATAAATGAAAAGCAAGTAAGCGATGTAAAGCTATTTTTAACAAACCCAAATTGATTATCATTTAGTATTCCGGCTTATGAGATAAAATTATAAAGTCTTATGGACACTTTTTCTATTATTTATAATGATAAATAATAGAAAAAGTATACTAAATGTAGTATACTGGCTTATGAGATAAAATTATAAAGCCTTTTGGACACTTTTTCTATTATTTTGGAAAAGGCGAGTTTTAAGGTAATTGGTCAACAATTGTTTTTGTCCCTATGACTTTCTTTTTTAAAAAGAGGTCTTACGAGAGACGTGTTAAACCTATCCGGAAATAAACCGATGCGACTGATGTTCTAGATCAATAAACGATGAAAGGTGGGAGTGCGAGATATGTGGAGTGCGCGGCGAGAGCGGGGGGCCGCTGGCCAGCGCGGCGCACGCGCTCGTGGCGCACGCCGCCGCCCGTGCCGCGGATGTCGCCGGCGTCGTCAACGTCGTCAAGAAGGAGGACTCCGACAGGTAGCTTAGCGGTCGCATTGTTCACCTTATGTTTATTTTTAATCACCCGTCTATTTAAGGTATACAACATTTATTGTTGAACGTCAGTAAATGTTAAATAAACTTTCACACAATGACACCCCCGATACTAGAATTCCTTGTGTTGTGGGTGCCATAAGTGTAGTACAAATATGACATGAAAAATACCTACGACCCGAGAACAAATATTTATCTGTCACTTAAATATCTGCCCTGGCCGGGAATCCCAACCAGGACCCTTCGCTCGTACAGGCAGGGTCACTACGAGTACCAACTGGATTACGGGGTTGTCAATGCTTTCAAAGATATTTTTCATTTTACATGTTACCAGGATGGTTAAAATTTAACTCGAGAATATTACTACTGGTTGGGCAAAGAGTTGCAATATATCGGATGTTGATTTACACGAACAGATCTCAGAGCCCGAACGTGAACCAGTTCGACTGCTTGCTCAAGATAGAAGAGGAGGCCTTCGACGACGACGACGACTACGTCCCCGAGGAGATCAGCAACGGCAAGTACAAGAAGAGGACGGCGGCCAGGCAGTCCGGCGCCAGGAAGAAGCGCGAGGCCAAGGTGGTGCATCAGTGCGATCAGTGCAACGCCAAATATACTTCGCTATGTAAGTTCCGAGATGGTGAGGAGGTGAACTATGACGACCAGTGCGAACCTTGCGGGTCGCGATGGTGACAACTGCACGTCACCGCATCTCTTCTCTGGAGACCGACCGACGCTCGGGCGCCGTCTCGCTCGCTCCAGTAGTCGTGTCGAGTAACGAGTGTCGTTCTGCTTGGTCGTGTTACAGTGCGACTGGAGCAGCACAAGCTGAAGCACGACGACTCGAAGCCGCCGTACATCTGCGAGGTGTGCGGCGCGCACTACAAGCACAAGCGCGCCTGCGACATCCACGTCGCCATGCACAAGGGTACGTCCCCGTCCGTCGTCCGCTGCGCTCCGGCTCGGTCGCTGCAGATGCATTAATTACGTATACATACTCTCACAATATATTTTCCAATGTAACCAAATATTCGTTGCCCTGTGGTCTGTCTTATTTATTGAAACGTTTTAACTTACGAAATATACCAGAACCAATTCGGACTTGATGGCTTTGGCGTTCTAATCGAAAAGTTAATGCTACAGAGCAGCGAAGGTGTGATAGATTGCAGCTTGTAACGTTGCAGGCATCAGCGACTGGAAGTGTGAGGAATGCAACAAGCTGTTCCCGTCCAAGGGAGCGCTGCAGAGGCACAACAACATACACACCGGGAAACTCAACTACCAGGTGAGTACGGAGGGAGTACGGCGGAACACTGCGTCATAGGAACAGCCGAATGGAGGACCGTTGTTTGAATGTTTCATATTTGTTCACAACTACAACGTACGAAGAAGCTTGTTAACTGCATGCAGAGGCATCACTGCGATGTGGCGGTGGTTACACTAGATCGTTCACATTCGGTTGGTCACGACCGAGAGCCGAGGTGGTAATCTCTGACAGCATCGACTGCCATCGTACCCCAGGCTTTTCTGTCTTCGGAAACCGCAACGCAGGTCATCGATTGCAAGACTAGTGACATTAGCTGAAGGCTATAATTACCAATACGTTAGTGCGGTAGAACGGCGGTCCACTATGATTCGTCATTGTAACGCCTTTCGCGTATATCGAAGCGGTCGCCAGTAAAGCGTGCCGGTGCCGGTGTCGGTGTCGGTGTCGGTGTTGCAGTGCGACCTGTGCGGCAAGTCGTTCATCCACACGTCGTCGTTCAAGATGCACAAGCTGTCGCACTCGGGCGTGAAGCCGCACGCGTGCGACGTGTGCGGGTTGGCGCTGATGACGCGCTCGCACCTCAAGCGGCACAAGCGCGTGCACAGCGGCGAGAAGCGGCACGAGTGCGCCGTTTGCGGCAAGCGCTTCTCCGAGCGGTACAACCTGCTGGCGCACGGCAAGGCGCACGAGGGGGAAGCGCTCGCTCCGACCGCCGCCCAGCCGCCCCAGCCGCCCCAGCCGCGCCGCCGGCTGTTCCGCTGTGGCTTCTGCCAGGAGCGCTTCGAGAGACGGTCGGTAACGTGTTACGTGTCTGCCTAGGTATAATCCTCCTTCGAAAGTCACCAAGTCTGCACCGAGTTTACTCCGTCCGCGGGTAACGGATGCACACGTGCGGCGAATCGGTAATCTGACCCCGGTTTTCTTCAGACGCTTCACGTTTTTCCAAAACTTCTATATTAAATTTTATTTTTTATCCTGAGAATCATTTCCCGGAATACAAAGTATCCTAGATATTGACCACATGACGCAAGATACCACAATAGACAGACAGACAAATTCAAGAAAAATATACTTAGTATCAATACAGGAAGCCTACATACATTAAATAAAAATAAAACATATTTAATGTGCAGCTTCCGCGTAGTGACTCGGTATATAATATAGGTAGTGTTACACACCTACTAGTGGCGTATACGACGGCCTACTGACGTCATTGTTTGGCCGGATTCACCCGACTGGTGGCCACCACGATTGTGGTGAAGATACGTGGGTGATGTTGTCGCGGTGGTAGCCAAAAGGGATCCGGCTGAGCTGTTGGCGCATCCGAACGGCACACATTCAATGGTTCGTTTCACGGTGGTAGACGGGCGGGACACCTCTTATATTCCAAATACAATATAAGAATCAACTACGCCATGGACTACTTGAAATAATCTGTCGTCCGAATTACAACCGAAATAGTGGGTGGAATGTTTCTCGGGCCTAGAGACCGGTTGTCTTTTGCTCGGTCGGAACCCTTTTCGTATGACGTAGAACGTAGCACGTTAACGTAATCTGAAGCGCGGACGGCTCTTGAGATAGGTCCGGACCTAGTCGGGCGAATCCGACTTAACAACGACGTGAACGGGCCGTCACGAGTCATTCTGTGTTAAACTTCCTAGTGCTGTTTATAATAATTGGACGTTGTATGCCGGTGACCGTGCCGACGCGCAGGTACCTGCTGGAGCGGCACATGGGCGCGGCGCACGGGCGCGCGCTCGAGCGGCCGCCGCCCACGCCGCGGAACACCATGAGCAAGCTGCTCAAGGTACGGCGCGCTCGCTACACTCACTGCACTCACCACACTCACTTCTTTCACTACGCCTTCACATGGCATGTTAATTGTATATATAGATGGCGTAAAATATTTTACGTGGACCATGGGGCAGCTGTTGTTTTGAAAATATATATTTAAGTATCATAAGTCCTAATATTTTATCCAAAACACGAGCAATATGAAAATTGTCTGATTACGTAAATAGTAATAACATAATATTGGTAGCTACCACACCTAATTGATCCTCGTCATATCTAATTATTTATATTTCAAACAAAGGTTTCATTCACGACCACGATATAGTTGTGGAATTATAATATAAAACGTAGTTTAATACTTGGCTCGTACAGGATTCCATACATTATCCTGTAGCTGCACGCAAGGTGCAGACCCTGCTGTACAATAGAGCAGGATGTGGCGAACAACCGTCCCTTCTGCTATACTGTTTTTAATGTAGTCATATAAAATATAGAGGTCCATTGTCGAGTCATTAATAATGTTTACAACTGCAACTAGTGGAGTCGAGACGCACAGGACGCGTAGGCGTTGATGTGTCCGCGTGGAAGACGACGGTTTTGTTTTATGAATTACAAAGTTAGTTCTGTCGTGGTGCGTGCCGGCCGCGTGCCAGCGAACGGCCAGACCAACAGTGACGTGTGTGGTCCGCTCCGCAGGCGCAGGCGCTGCGCCGCGAGCCGGCCGCCGCCGCCGCAGTCGCCGCCGCCGCCGTCGCCGGTACGGCCCCGCAATTGTATTTATTATATAAATATCCATTCAAACATACATACATATACGAGTGCATAATATTTTTTGTATTTCATTATAATACCTGAAGTTTGACTGTAGACTTTGACTTGTAGATCGTTTACCCTTATTTTTTTGTCAACACTGCAGACGACTCCAAGATGAACCGCAGCCCGGAGTCGCGCGCCTCCTCCGGCACGTCGCTGAAGCTCGGCTCGCAGCTCTGTGAGTGTCCTCAACTACACGTGCAGTCGGTCAATTAATATGACTGTATTGTTGATAACTTATTGCTCTCACAACTCCCATACATATTGGCGTTTTCACACACACACACACACACACACACACACACACGCACGCACGCACGTGCGCGCGCACACACTCACACAATCGTTCCAATGTAAGGCGCCATCCCCACGGGCGGGAGCACCGCAAGGAGCCCGTCCCACTATCGTCGGCCGACCTGCACGCCGCCGTGGCTCCGTCTACTGTCAGTGACGATGGCCCGTGCCGTCACATTGTATAACAATATTGTACATGTGTTATTGTCGATGACCCGCACGGACGCACGTCGGGGACCACGTGCCGTGTTGTTTATAATGTGTCGTCCGTCGGGAGCACGACACGGTACTGACGGTGACGTGTCGTTGTTGCAGCCGCGTCGTCGGTGGAGGCGGGCGCGCCGGCGGGCTGGGCCGGCGCCTACGTCGCCGAGTTCGGCCTCCGACAGGACTACTCGCACTGACCCCCCGCCATCATCCGCCAGCCACCCTCCGCCTGACCGTGTGCCGCGGCCGTGCATACCTGTCCGCACTCAATTATAGTATCGGCTATCAGCAATCTTCGCAATTCCGGAAGTACCTCAGTATAAACTATACACACACACAAATATAAATATATATATATATATATATGGAGAGTGATAGAATATAAAAAAACACAGGCAACAGTCTTGACGTTAAAATAAAAGCGAACAGTAAATAGGCACAGCGGAAGTACTAGCGAGCGTACAGTAGTTGAGCGATCAAGCGACACGGGTGTTGTGCGGGACGGAAGAAATTCAAACGATATATATATATATATATATTTAAACGGCTTGTGATTAGTGACGTTTACACTTTGTACTGTTTGAGGTATATCAAATAAGTATAACCAAATTGTGGAGTGTAAGTAGCAACTCCATATATTAAACGTGTCGTGTGTCAAGGCTAAAGGTCAACTGAAAGCAACGCGGCTCCAACCAAAACGCGAAAGTTGCCAAGAGACATCGATAAAATAGATACGCCTTCAATGTTTGTGATATAAACTGCTACGTGCGAAACGGATAAACTAACTCGGTCGCAAACTATCTAGGGTGCGGTGGTGCAGGACGGGGAGATCGTTCCACGTAGGTTGGAGCGAGAAAGCAACACTTGGTAGAGCACGACGTGCTGTATTGTGACTGCGTCAGTCGGGTGACGGTGCGGCGCGCGGCGGGCGGCGAGCGGCGCGCGGGCCGGGTCGGTGGTCAGTGCCTGCGACACGACGACGGGTGGCGCTCGAGTCGACGTCGTTGATGTTGTTGGACGTTAACGATTGAGACCGGTTTTTGTATACGAGTGCCGAGCGGACGAGTGTTGCCGTTACGTTAGCAAGCACTGGAGCTTATTTATTTTTAGATATGCATAAATGTATTATTCATTGAAGTGTATTAGGTTTACTGACGATATAATATTACTGTACTCGAGTGTTCCGGACACGATTCCAAAATAAATGCAATACTTACGTTTTATGTTACGTTTTAGTTATATAAAAATACTAAATTTATAGATGACACTTGTAAATATGAGCGATAACAAATAGATATTGTTATAGAACACTTTAGTTGGATTAAAGTTGATGTAAATTGTATGTGTAAATTAAATATAATGTTAATATTATCATGATACATACATATTTTTATACGAACTGTGTACACAGTGTGTGCGCCGGAGACGGACGCGTCGGTATCGGAACTTCCCGAAGTGCGATGAAGTGTATATCACCTTATTAATAAATATACGTTTATTTGAATATTATACATTTTTCTTTAAGACCCAACTTGCGTGCTCCGTGAGGTGCGTGTCGCGGCCGACGGTTGCGGTGCTGCAGGGTGCCCGGGGCGTGTGGAACGGCGAAACGTCGCAAAATATTTATAAAGTCACATTTTAGGCTATGAATCTTTATTTTACTAACAAACCGAAAACTTCCGCATACAAGAAACACCGTAATACAGATTTCTCCTGGATTTGTTCATTATATCATCTCATAGGTGTTATCTCATCCCATCGGCACGCCCAAAGGGATGGATTGTGGCCGACGTATTTTAGTAAACGACTTGATCTCAATTCTTATGTATCTGTCCGTCTTCAAGAAACTGTAAATTTAAACTCAAGATATTTTGTGGTTATCAATACATTCCAAGAACGTAGCTACTATTGCCGGTTTGGCTGTGACAAAATAATTTAATTCCTCCCACAGCAAAGCTATCGAAAAGGGAGCAGCCTGATTATTAGATCTTGACAAAATCTAAGTAGCATCAATGCTGAATTGTATACTAACAAATGCTCCATAGACGTGTCGACTGCCACGGCGACAGGCGAATATATCAGGTACCCACTACGAGTTACTGTCTCACCGTGACCGCGGCGGCACCCTGCGCGCACAAAACGAACGCTCACTTGACAGCTACTGTGTGATTTATCTAAAATAAAAAACGGCTCAGAGATACAACTCTCATCCCGATGATGAGCTAGCACCGTTCGAGGAAGCTATGCGAGAGGTGTGTGAAAACTAATTGTTGCGAAAACTGGCTAGACGCGTGAATGTTTATAGTAATCATTAAAATTGTTTGGAAAGTTGTAACTAAAAATAATATAATAAAAACGTTAGCTTGTTACTTGAAAACAAGTAGGACTTACAACATAACATAATTTTCTACATTTGCAGAACTTTCCGATGTCACACTTTTATTTATATACGTAACGCAGAAGTTTATTTCGAATATTAAAAAAAAAATTGTTCTCCCCTTACACGTCTGCTCGCCATCTGCGCTCGATCGAATCACTGTCTCCCAGAATCATCACTGAAAATCATGAAATCACTGAAGACGCTCAAATGTCGAAGGAGAAGTCTAAGAAAACCAATAAACTTATTTTGTCAGATTCGCAGAAATTTCTGACTGTTTCACATTTTAACGAGTGACGTAATTGTTGATTTAGGAATAACTTTCATTTCTACAAAAAAATTAATAATTACAATGATTTCCAATACGAGATGAATATATATGAAATAGCAGGACGAACGGTGTCACTAACTCGTCAATAATAACATTTCACATTGACAATGTATTGACGTTGGATACAAATCAATATAATGTATACCTATCATTACTTCCTTCAAGGACAAGCAGTACGAATGAGTTTGTAAGAGAAGCCTCATTTTTGTCCTGAGCCGATACTATGTCCAACTTGGCGGCGCCAAGCAATGCAAAATTGGTGACCACTTCCACCGCCTTTGTACTTGGAATGCCTTGATCTAAATGTATTGGACAACATGTAAACATTGGGGTAAATTAATTACTCATTGTAATTTTTTTCTAGTATAACTGAAAAATAAATATCTTAATTACAATTTTTTTATAAAAACGTTATTTCTTTGAATATCATATCTAACATATTTCAAATATTATGAAATTAAAGTGACTGTTTGTAATGTCGATATAACAGCTTTTTACAATGCACGTACAGCTCTTATAACAAAAAAACAATTCCCAATATTTTTGTCCGTCTATCTTTTTTTCCAGCCACTCTCTA
>DWPT01005191.1:0-12451 GCA_018251895.1 Agathymus mariae mariae | reverse complement strand
AGCCCCCAGCCGGAACACGACGAGTCGTTTGGCGGCTGACTCAAGCAGGAGGGTGGTAGCTAGCCAGGCAGGCTTCAAGGAAAGATAATAATACTAATAATAATATTAAAGACTTAATAATAATACTGATAATATAAACTTTACGCCAAGCCCCACCACCAAGCAGGCTCACTTCTGTCGCCTCTTACGACACCCTGTTCTGCCAGAGTGGGATTGGGGGGAGTATTCTAGGCCTCCCCAATACGGCCACCAGCATGGGATTGGGGAGAGTATACCGATATGGTGGATTAAGGCATTAAAGCTCTACAACCATTCTGAGAGAAATTCAAGTTGAGCATTAGAACAACTATGGCGTTACTTTGCGGAAATTCATTATAAGTGTTAATCTATACATGCATAGAACCTCCCTCCCTCCCACAAAGGAAAACACACATTTATGATAAATAAATCTATATACTAACATACATACCGTCACCATTACGGTCACGCCTGATACTATCGAGTATATCAAATCAGCTAGCACAGCTGTACAGGCTAGACTTTACATGAAGTTAACCAAATTATGGGTTATAATTAATTTATAATTTAAAATGTGCGTTGTCCATAACCGATATTAAATAAAATATAGGAGACAAAAACGTTGTAGTTACGTTAGATGTACCGTATATACCGACATATACCGTATAAGTAAGTTTCAAAGAACGTTAACTCAACGTGCGTACACATAAACGGTATTGATATTAGAATGTACATTAGACCGAACATTAATTTCATACATTAATAAAATTACAACGTGACCATTTAACAGGTTCCAAGATTTATTTACATGTGAACTAGCAAGCAGCCCTCGCTTCGCTTCGGGATAACTACCTTACTCTACCTACCTACGTAAACTCTGCATTGTTTTAGGATCGGTGTTTTCTCGTTTGTGAATTAGAAAATAATTTATCATTTTTAATTATTTATGGACGGATTGAGATGAAACGAACTTTGAATAAATGACGCTAACTGCAATACATTAGCGAAAACCATAACGAAATCGGATATGCCGTTTTTTACATTGGCGCAAACAAACGCACAGACAAAGGCCCCTAATAGTGGTTTTTCTCATATATCCTTAATGTGTAGAAAGCGATTAGTTAGAGTGATTGATGTATGACTTATAGACATAATGTTATTGTTCTCTTTGGACAATATATTATGAATTTGGTGTTGAGTAGAAATACATTTTTTAGTTTAGATTTTTAGTTTATATAAGGCTCCAATGTATAATGTTCTGGTGCGGTAGTGTATGGTATTTTAACAATGCAAGAATTTCCAGTAACACACTAGATTGCAGTTACACTAAATGAATTTTGGCCTACATGAACATAATTAATATATTTGACATTATAACGAATATTCATAATAATGGAGAAGCTAGTTTGTTTAACATAAATATATTTGTAATTGAGCAATAATTATGAAAAATGCATTTCTAGAGTAGAGTAGAGTAGAGCATTGCCCAATTTTCATTTTTTTTGAATCGTACTCACCTTTGATGGTTTGTAAAAAATTACACATAATAGTTTAAAGACACGATTAAAAACGTAATAATACGATGCACTTACTTGCCGAACAGTGGGTGCCATAGGTGATATGATGCTGGATCGTGTGGGTGCGGCGGCATATGTGGCGGAGGCTCCCCTAACGGGGTGGTGCTGCCGACCTCCGTTTCTTCTCGTCTACGGCCCATCGCCGACGTAGAAGCACTCGAACCTCTCCGAGAGGTGCTCACTCCCGACCCCCCGGCACTCGCCGCAGCTGGGTCCATTAAATTCTGAAGAGATTTCACACTTATTCTTGGTCTGGGGGAATCCTGCGAACTAGCACTCCCGCTCCTCGGATGACCCTGATCAACTTGCTTGAACGCCTGCAGGTAATTGTTATTCGGATAGTAAGGCGACGTTGGGCTCTTCTGTTGCCCTGTCCGCGGCGACCGTTGACTCCCCATCATCATCTGCGGATTGAAATACGGTATCTGCAATCCGGGGAGCGGCATGTTCGGCCGCAAGTTAGGGTTCATACCTGGATACATACTTTGAAGGAACGGGGAGTGTCCCATCGAGCGCTGGTTATTATAATTGTGTACGATTGGGCTAGTCCGAGCCGACTGCGTTTTATTCTGGTGATTTTTAGTGGAATGTACATAAGGATTCTGAACGTCGGATTGAGGCGATTTAGGCATTGGAGCTTCTATCGAACTAGTCTTTTGCCTTTGCGACACCGTATTCCTTGACATGGTTTCTTGCCACATAGCGAATTGGAGCCGGCTATCGTAATCCATTGGAGGCATCATCGGGAACCCGCCTGGGGTCATAAAGCGGGCGGACGGGTTGAACGCCTGGGATAAATCAGAGTAATTCGGCCCGTTGTAACCGGAGGAATTTAAAGCTTTCATGAAGTCCATGTTTTGGGAACAAGCATTCAAGGCTTCTAGTTGGCTTAAATATGGTAACCACATCATGTGATTGAGGGCAGCCGAAGTCGCTGCGTCTATATCACCGGCCAGGTTCTCAGTGTTAGGAGTATTTCTCGGTTGACTGGTTTGATCCGGTTGAGGCTGAGGCGTTGACACTTTATCTGCACTTGAAGTAGGCTTCGGAGATTTCGGTGTAGTCGAAGAGGCTTCCTTTCTATCTTGTTTCTCTTTATTGTCTTTGTTTTCTCCTTTACAATCTTTAATCTGCTTGGGTATTTTTTTCATAAGTTCATCGTTTTCTAATATATTTTCCAGTTGAGTTAACGATACTACCAGTATATCTGGATCTTGTAGAATAGCGGGAAATGCGAACGCTTCCGGCAATCTCAATTCGGGCCTCTGTATCAATAGCGCGGGTATCTCACGGCCTGGAGCGGCTAGAATAGGATTTAACTTATCTTTAGGGACTAGTAGCGGATCTGGAATATTAAAGTCAGGACTTGTTTTTAACACTTGCAGTTGTTTCAATGGACTAGTTTCATCACTCGATTTATGATTTGAAGTTGGAGTAGTAGTCTTCCTACTCTTTTCAGATATTTGATCATCACTACATCTTATATTGAATACTTTGCTAATTTTAGCTAAATCTTCGGTCGAATGTCTTTTTTGTCTTTTTTCTTCAGGCTCTCCAAATTCTTTATTCAACTTTCTCATTTCATCAGAGCAACTGGTAACGGTAGGACTGGCTGATTTTCTATGCTTACCTAAGTTAAGTGGTTCACATTGTTGTTTAGTTATAGTCACCTCTGATGTATACATTTTTGGAGAGGGCGATGACAACAATGTTTCCAGGAATAGAGTTTGTTTACTTTTCGTTGGCGGCATTGTAAATATTTCTGGTGAAGATGGTACAGCAGGAATTCCACTAGGTTGAGGTGATTGCATGGCGTCTGATTCTCTAGACGGCGCTCGCGGTATATCCAGTCTTCTCGGCGACGCATGCGGGGTAGGTAATCGACGGTGTACACTTAAGTCCCTCGGCATCTCATCGCTTTTTTCAGATAGGTTGTCTTCTATTGTGGTATTTGATGTTTCAATATCACTAGTGACTGTTAACGGCACTATGGTGTGATCTGTGTGCTTAATGCTTAAATCCGTAGGCACTGCCTTAATGCTAGATGTTTCATGCAGCTCTTCTTCTGTGAAATCATTTAATTCAGATATTGTAGCATTACTTTCTTGGACCGTATGATCAGAAATCTCAGAATGAACATCTCCATTGCACGTTTCATGTTGATGTTTAGAACCTATATCTTCACATATGTTACTGTTTGTTGCATCACTAGTAATCGTCGCTTCGCTTTGATCCGGCAAGGAATGTGGCTGTGATTCCACGTACGTTTTTTCATTATAGATTACGCATGATTCAGGTACTGATTCAGTATACATAACATTGACAGGTTCGACATTATTTTCTAGCCTCTTGTCGGCGCTCCGATCATAATCTAAATGTTTAACTGGGTTTGCCTCTTGCAGCTCGGAAGCGGCTGCAAGCGTTTCCATGGCATACTCTGCGTGCTGTGCGGGGTCGTAGATCTCCGCCGACATGTAGCTGTCATCAGCGTCACGGTGTTCGGCTGGAGCGAGATGATCTCCTATGTGATGTAGGTGTAATAATCCTTGAGCAGCAGTTATGCTACTGCGACCCGGGGATCCAAGCGACGCTAACCGGTCCATCATATTTGAATCCTGAGCGCTGCTTAGCAGTATGTGATCCTCCTCTTCTACGTATTTGCCCGTTCCATGAACGAGATTTGTTATCTTATTTAGACTCTGCCCGATAATCTGATTGTCTTCACAGCCCTTTTTGACTAAAGAGTCGAGCAGCGACTCGTCATGAGGCTCACCGAGCCCTGGCAAGTAATGTACTTCACTGATAGTTTCAAGTAGTTCTTTCTGTGCTACCATGGCGTTAGAGTAACTTTCCTCAACTAGCTCCTGTGTTTTACTTTCAAAGGACATTTTCTCCTGTAGCTTCGGCTCGTCGAGTGCTACGGCCGTGACGTTGCACGGCACCTTTTCTACAGGGTCGTAGGAATAGGAGCTGGAATCTTTCTTATTGTTTTCCCACTCGAGGCCAGCCACGGCGAGCAACGAATCCATCGGCGTGGTCCCCTTCTCCGGTGGCGCCCGCGGCACCGGGATGGTGTGGGAGGGTATGTGCGACTCCAGGTCGGGCTGCAACCAGACCGCAGGGGTCTGCGATGTGGGGGAGCGCAAGCGCCGGGGGCGACCGCGGCGACGGCGCTGGCACTGATCGGGGGACTTGCGACTACAAATCAAGTTGTAGCGTTCGGTGTACGGGTACGCCACCCAACCGGTGTCGGTACGAACTAAGCGAAGTCGATTGCGCGGGTCGTAATCCTCGCAGGCGACTTTCTGCAGTTTTCCTTCAGTTTCACAAGCCCAGAGGAAGAGCGGGCGTAGGCGTGGGGTCGGCGGAGCGGTTACGAGGCGCGAGGCCTGACTGCGCGCGCGGCGGTGCGAACGACTGCGGGGCTCGCGGGGGTAATACACGCTGCGTCTGCGCGCGGCATCGAGGCGGGCGGCGCGAGGCTCGCCGCCGCCGCCGGGCGCCCGCGGAGACACTCCGGCCGCCGCAAGACGACTCTCAGGCGACGACCGCGCGGACGCGGCCCCGAGGCGGACTGGCGGCCGGCGCCTCGCCCCGCCCCGCGCCGCCGCGCCCCGCCCAGCATCGATCCGCGCTTGCACGCCCTGCACCCGCACGTAAACACGCGCCCCACCGTCCCCCTTCCGCGTACTCCTGCCCCGCGCCTGCTCTACGTGCCCTCGTTAATCTTAAATCCATATCTGTGCGCCATGGCGCCCGGCTCGCTCGCCCCCGGCCGGACTGCGCTGGACGCTTCCGACGAGTTACACTGCACTTTTAAATTACCCAACCTCACCTACGCATTTTACTCGCTCGTTAAACTATTTTACCATACTACCTAAGCGCTGAACACGTACGACGGACACGACACTCAACATAAACATTGCAAAGGTCATCTTAGGTCGTTGCTATCGCGTAGTTGATCGCTCTCCGCGACTAACATTTCTGGACACATGGATTCCTCGCGTAGGAGTTATCGCAAGTTTGAGGATAATCATTTTATACACCGCCACAACCGTTGAGGGGAGAGTCAAACGCTTCCGCTTTGCGGACGATGAATGTTTCAACTTAATATACAGTATCCACATAAGTGGGATTTAAGTAGGTAGACTAGAAATGCAAATCAGGAAGGTCGTATTACTACTATAGTATTTCCAATCATTTACCCGGTAAATTGAGATCGAAACTGCAATGAAATGAACAAGTGCAAGTTACCCGTTTCCATTATTAGCCTCGACAGGGAGGAAATTGAAAGTCGTATTGAATTTTTTCTTATGACATACAAATACATGGGATCCCGAGATTTCAATTAAAATTTTGGTTCTAGAATAAGTACTAGCGTTGAACACGAACTGGATAGATTGTACTTTTTTCCATGTCTAATAGATGGCGTTAGCATAACACGATGTAGATGGAGCTGGGGTCGTGCTGTTTAGACCTTTAACATTAAAACAGTTCAGTAGATGTCGCCGTCGTTTTACAACTCCATACTCCGTATCACAAGAATCTCATGCATATAGAAATCATATAGCAACGTGTCTTTGACTACCGCTGCCGTGTGAAACGCTATCTAACGTACACAAGAAAATACTTAACGTTATTTTAAGACTTTTTAATAGCATGAAATAAATTTTACATTTTAACGAGGAATCATTTCTTATAACCTTCAAAATTAAATAGAATCTTAGTAGATACAGACAACGGAGACAGGTTTCGTATCGAAAAGAATAGTTTATTAGAAACGAAAAACCATTTTATCTATATAAATATTAATTTTTTAAAACTTCTTGGTGTACGGTCGCCGAATTATTTTCATTTCATAAAGCTCTTACCAGTCCTCCCTAACCGGTCGTAAGAATTATAATTCTAATAATGACTAAAATATGTATAACACTTTAAATAAACAAAATATAAAAAAAATTAAAGATTGAGGAAAAACAAGTTTTAAATGTAAATTACATTTATTTGACACGGAGATCGCATGAAACAGTAATTGCATATAGTAATAACATTTATAATAAGGAACAACAAAATAGCATTATAAATTAAAAAAATATATTTACAGCCTTTAAAGACAGCATGATTATAAAAATAAATAGCAATCAACAATAAATTTAACGCAATGAATAACCTATAGAATGGCTGGTTATTTTATGATAAATTATAAAACAAACAATAACATTGCTACCCTGTAGCAAGCCCACAGAGTAACAAAGGTATAAATAAATTAGTTACAACGATAGAACAGCTCTGAATAGTCTGTCCGCTTAATTAATTGCAGTACATTCAAACAGAATGCTGCACCATATTAAATCTCGGCACTGTTTAATTGAACCATACAATATGAATATTGTAAAAGATTAAAATTCACGCGAACCCCAATAACTTGATATCTGTACAAACCTAACTAACCAACGCTAGTTAAATTTCCTTAGCTTGTACGATGTAGCGCCATCTTTTTTCAAAACACAGAACTATAAAATCAATTGATGCTCACCTGACAGAGTAAATAACAATATGAGGTGTTGCTCACGATGTTTTCCCTAGTCAGAGAAAGATTATTATGTCATGATTAAATTGCCATGCGAACATAGTTTGAAAATATACAGGTATTTGCAGGATTCGAATTCAGTTACCCCGTTTGGACCATAAAGTTAATATACCAGCGTAATAGAGGAACACAGCGTGCGAGTGAGATTTCGAGCTACTCGGAAAAACCTACTTGCGAGAAAGAGACGCAAGAGAATTTTCCGTAGGACTGTTTTCAAAGTATTTACTCTCTATTAGTCTCCTGTGAAAAAACAGCTTGTTATTATTTTATTAATTTCTTTTCAATGTAACTGTATTTTGTCGGACAAACAACAGTAAACACGATGTTGTCGTGTTCTCTGTTAGACTGCATAGTTACTTATAACAATAATTCAGACAAAGAGACAATCCACATGTAACTACCGATAGTACAATACTACTTTCATGATGCTGATTTTCATAGAAGTTGATCTTAAAATTATATGATACCACTTCGTATAGATCTTGCACAAAATCTATCAATAGGTGGATAATTCTTTTATAGGTATAAATAATATATACTTAGGTATAATTTTCGTTTCACCTAGATTTATTCGAATTATGCCTTATTAGTTTCCGTTACATACAGGCTGTAATAGAAACTAATAAGGCAAAATATGCCATATAAAACACACATTGGACAGAAAGTAGATTAGACTGTTATAAAGGTGCATCTTTGGATTTTGAATATTATTGGCTCCTTAGATTAATAAAATATGACGAATTTTTTATCTGTTATTATTGATATGACAATATCCGGCGAATGTTATATCATATTTATAGATTAATTTTACTACTTCAAGGTTTTCTGCTAAAGCAGTTCAAAAAGAAAAATGGATTCGAACGTTAAATCAGATAGGTTGGGTTCCTCACAAAGTTTACTGTAGACATGTTAAGTGCAATCATTTCGTTCTACGAAATCACTGACATCTTGATAATAAACAATATTTGCGTACAAAACTTGTTGGATAGTTCGTTTCCGAGGGCAATAAGTTACATCGATTTACGCCAAAGAATAAATTAAAACCAATAAGTATTATTGTTGATGTTTTCTTTAGTACCTTTTGTTTTATTTTAATCGGTGTACAAATAGAAAAGATATGTTAATATAAAGAATCCCATCTTTTAAGATTTAGACGGAGCGAAATATAGAATTTAATAGAATTAGCATGGTAGTATTTATTTTAACATGTAAAAAGTAATCAAGGAGAACGAATTAAATATAGCAAAAAATCTGTGATGGGTATAGTCGACACTCGTATCGACAACGCAAGGACGTGGATCACTATCACCACTAAAACTCACTTACAACAAGTGTCATTTTCACACACACATGCTCATTCAGGTTTAGGTGACGCGACAATGCGACCAGTATATTATGTTCAGGGTTTGGACCAACGTTCACCGTTTATTATTCATAGAGACATGTATATCTACAATCAATTACTATTTTTTTCAATGCACTTTATAGAAATACTACGTGTGAACACGTACGTTAATACTTCTTTGAACTCGTCATAACATACTTTAGTCTGTGTCAGCGTAGCGTAGTAAACTTCCCGAGTTACGCGTACACAGACAGGTCGAGCACATCGAGATAATGGGAGCGCATGAATAACATAGTTTCAATTCAATTTTTGTGAATTAACATTTGTTGTGAAGCATTAACTTATTTTATGTAAAAAACACGATGAGGTAGGTTTGCTGTGTTTATAATGTTCGTTTCTATGTATTGTATATACCTTATATGTTGTATTATATATGATTTATTAATAAACTCAATGTTGAATTTGATAAGAAGACAGCTCTAAATTTTTTTTTTTCATTTCATACTACATAAGATACATAAAATGCTTGAAACATGTGTCAAAAGATTGCTTTAATTTATATAAATTAACTAGGAGCATTAAAAGTTAGCAATTACAGCTGGTGACAAAGAAATTCCCTAGAGGAATATTAATAAATATTTTTTACAATGTATAACAAATTGCTAAAATAGTGCTCTTAATACAACTAACAACTGACATTTTAATTACTATGGAGTAATTTGAGGTACATTTTATTAATTATTTTGTAACATGTGTACATAAGAAGAACATAAGAATACATAAAGAACCACTTGTAAACAATAGTAGAACTACTAAAACTGGTATATATTTAAGTAATTACATGAATACAGAGTTCTGCATTTGATCCAAATATTTCACTTACAATGAACGTCAAATATAAAATAGAACCTAACAATACAACATTATTATTAGTAAAATATAACGACAGAGTTCTGGAAATAGTTATCTACTAACTTAATTATTAAAACTTGAAATATATTTACAATTATTTGCAACTTATTTTAAGTTTTGGAATGAAGAGTTACATTAATCTAAATGTTCACTGGAATTTGATAAAGTAACTATCGGTAAAACCACACACCTGCTGGTGTCCAGCTCACACACTACACAAACAGGATAAAATACATCTATGCTGTTTTATTTTTCATGTAACTACTTGAGAATGAAAATTATGAAAAACTAAGACGATGTAATTTATCTAAACATAATATAAATGAACTATAGAAACTATTAAAATACAGGTGAAATTAAGGTTTTAACACTGATAGTACTAAGTGTGCCTCCCCCTTTAACTGAACCCTGCTTACATGACTCGCCTCATACTAAACGCCATCTGGTGATCGTGTATCGCCTTCATGAGAGCCAAAGATCCGCTTACGACGGCCAACATCGTGACCACCTCCACTAGGTAGAAGTGGTTTAGGTCACCCACTGGCACTTCCCATGTCAGCGAGTCACCAGACTGAAACATAATAAGTAATGCCCCAGTAAAGTGACCTGGTAAAGGATGTATGGAGCAAATTATCATAACATGGTTGAAACCCTTTAAGGTGTTCCAATTGCAGTATTGTTCTTATGTCAACCAATAATCCGTGTGAGTGCATAAGAATGATGTTTCAGAATCCCAGAAACATTACCACTTTTTTTTACACAAAATAAATTAATGCTAGACAACAATCGCACCTGATGGTGGTGGTGATGAAGTCTAAGATGTTGAACGCATTAACTTATAAAAGCCTATTCACTCTCCTCTTGAAGTCTCCCAATCGTAAGTAGCTGGGAAAACTAACGCGGGCAAGTTATTCCAGTCCACAATGGATGAAGACGTAAACCGCATCGTCCGTGCAAGTTATACGTTCACTACGTAAGGGTGGATACCCGCCGTACATCGAGTTGTCCGATGGAGGAACGGCGATGAGGGAATTAATAAGAATAGTTCCTACGCATACTCTCTAAAATGTACACTATAGAAGAGTTGTCATCAGGTAGCCAGTCTGCTTGTTTATCAGCTATTAATAAATATTGATAGCTGGTGGGTATCTGTGATACCAAGAATACATTATTTGTAATGTGCACAAAATGCATAATTACTTACTTGACAATCTTGAGGTAATATCATTGTTATTTAAACTTGAGATATGGTCCTTTCTACCTAGTAAGGGGTCCAGGGTTTGATTTACCACTGGGTCAGACATTTATCTGACAGATAAATGTTTGTTCTCGGGTCATGGGTATTTGTGATGTCATATTTGTGGACATCCATGCCACAACATAAGGCTACACAGTGTGTGAATATTTATTTATTTATATGACATGCCAACATTTAATTCATGATAATGTTATTCAAATTAATGAAGCGTTTACATTATTTTTACTGTCTGTTAACTTCCATTTTTCCTTTTGCTTCTGCTTCTGTTATGTTACTTCTGTAACATCTCTACTTCGAACTAACATTTGTGGTGTCTCATGCAATCCTTGCAAGGAAGCAATCGACAATCATGTGTGTGTTGAGTATGTACTAACCTTTTTCGACACAACTTGTTTCCATATGCACTTTCCGTCTGGCAGGGGGTCCTTGTCACATAGATAGGTTTTCGTTTTAATTGGCATGTCACAGCCCTCAAGTCTATTGTCTGTACAGCGGAGATAAGTGGTTGGAGGGTCTATTATATTATCAACCATTCTGGAATTTGAAGTGGTTGTTGAATGAGCACACATAATTTGTATTAATATTGCAAGCACCTTTAATATCATTTAACTTAGAGCTATGTTCTAAAATCCCTTCACTTTTAAATAGTGTAATGGAGATTTAGAAATACTCAAAATGTACTTGTCAATTGTACCATGATTATTTTTATTGATTGTACATTAAATTGAATCCCTAGCTGGGTCAGAGCACTGTTAAGGTCTGAGTGGATCTCTATGCATAACAAATTATGTTAAGTTATTAACTAGTAGCCAACATCTACAAAACAATGATAACGCCACCTGTATATCTCTGCTTCAGAGCTTCCCATAAATTCAATAATTTCATTCATATTATTAAACTGTAATTGATGAAAACTTAATGCAAGAGTTTTCCATCAGACAACCCAGTGTAGATATGAAAAGAGTTTATGTTACATGTTAAAAAAACACAAAATATTTGTTTCCACATAACATATCATAAAAAATGCAAGGTAACATAATTGCTCTCAAACATTTTAAATCTATATGTTCCACACAGTATGAAATTCCACTCTATCTATGAAATTGTTGACAAGTAATCTAAATACTCACCCACCACCTTTAAGAGGGCTTTGATATCTTGCATGTAATGGCAGGAAAGTCTCCACCTTATTGAATTTAACCATTCTAAAAATGTATGCATTAAAGGGTTGTGCATATGGAGCCGCTACTTCAATGTTCATACCGTTGTGTGGAAACGCTGACAACTGTAAAACGAAATATATAGATTTTAGTTCAAAAAAAAGTAATCTTGTAGCAATGTTAACTAGGGATTTTAAAAAAATTGTCTGGATGATGTCTGGAATGAGATAGATGAAGTACTTATCTGCTTTTAGTAGTGTAACAACATAACTTGTTAATATTAGATTGATTAGAAAATGTTATTCTAATTAATTTTATTATTTTAAAAATAAAAATAAAATTTGTTAATTGGAACAGGCTGAATTTAATTGAAAGACCTTGTTATATTCATAAAACCAAGTAACATAAAACACCTATATTTGAAAACATAACCCTTAAGCAACACAGGCAGGTACTCTCTAGTGCAGATGAAATATTTTGCTTCTTTATTTGTGTTGCATATTGTGAAGAATTGGACTAGTTTTGTCCGATTATAATATCTGTAAGGATTTCAAGTCCTGAGTAAATATTCCTAAATACATATGCTTAACC
>DWPT01005190.1:0-12453 GCA_018251895.1 Agathymus mariae mariae | reverse complement strand
TGGCCGACAACCCATCAGTGATACCTTTGGTCTTGCTGATGTCCTTGGGCGACGATTACCACTTCCCATCAGGTGGCTCGTCTGCTCGTTTGTCGGCTATTGTCATAAAAAAAAAATTTGGTATTGTTTTTTATATGAAAGTCATTGCTATCTAAGTTATCTCTCTTTGTATACAATGAATCGTGTGTTTCAGGACGAATGATGTCGGAACTAGTGTCGTTTATAAATGAGATGTATCATCCCAGTCAGGATAAATATATCTACGTCCGGTATCAAATACTTCTGTGTGTTTTCTATAGCTTGTAGAAGATACGTAGGACTATAACTTCTATGATGAAAACAAGGATTACATTAACGTTATTTAGGATAATATTAATTTTTTTAATATGAATAGGTACTTATATTACCTATAAGAAGAATGTGCTAATTTTGTGAAGTGTGTGTATGCGAAGGGCCGTCTCCGGAAGCACGTCAACTATATTTTTTACCATTTGTAAGGTTCATTATTCGGGTTGGACGAAGCCATCGTCAGGTATATAGATACATGCATGCATAATTAATACCTAAATGAAGTAACGGCAAGCTAGTAATGAATAACCTAAAAGAACATGAATTACTAAGAAGAATTATGTCATATTTTTATGATACGAAGTGGCAAATACTGTAAATAGCTATGACCACACTACGTAATAAATAAAAATGCTGTTTTTTTATCTACCTGTCCTAAAATCTATTTGCAAATATGTACGAAAATACACTCTGACGACATACTACTATTATAAAATTTGTAGGTAATTATAATAAATATACGAACCAGATAAACAACGTTAGTTATGTAAACACTGTCGTATAAACCAGTACAAGCATATAATTTATTTTATTTATTCATTGACTCATGACATGACATACCCTGTACAGGAATAGATGCAGTTCAGGAACTGGAGGCGGTCACGAGCGATGCGAGCATCATCACGTTTAAATGTAATTTAATCAATAAATTGCTAATGAGATACTGAAAATCTATTGTATTTTAATGAAGTTGCATAATATACATAAATAACTTACTAACTACGTAAATATATGTAGTGAAGATACCATATTTAATAATACGTTGTGTACAAAAAAATCCGAACAGGACGTGTCCGCAAGTGTACGAGAAACAATATGAATATAATATACTTTACAACATAGTTTGCAATCTTTTTCACTTATGCTAAAATAAGTCGAGGAAATTAGACTTTATTATGTGACAGCATTTCAATATTTACGTAGGAAGTAAATAATTGATCAAATTTTATTATATAAGGTTTGTCAATTTGATATGTCGAGTATCTACGATTTTGATGTCACGTCCGTTACGACCCCTCATCGAACCACGCCTGTATTAAAGCCTCTAACAATCCGTGTTGAATAGTACCGTGGAGGACAGGCCTCTTCAGTTATGCTACAGTTATGATACAGAGACAAAATGGTTCTACAATGGACTACTAACGCATTGGAGCCTACTTTTTTCGTTTACTATTTTACTGTTGTTATTACGGTGACGTTGAGGAGCAGTGTGTATTTTGTTATATTAATTTTAATACTGCTAATCATGTTTTGATTTGCTTTGGAAAATCTTCTTCCTTAAATTTATTAATAGGAATTGTGCATCACGATTATTGGATCTTACAATAGGAAAAAACTACCTCAACCCTAACAAAATATCACTAGATTTGAAGGCTTTCTTATTATATAGTTAATGTCTTTACATAATCATTAGTGAGGAATATTCATTCAAAATTAAATTATTAGGCCACACATTTTAGTTTCAGTAACTTGGAATGTCCAGGTCTGAGTTAGAAGCCAGAGTGTCCAGGACACTAAAATATTCCTGCATAATACTTCAACTCAAAATAGTATATTTTCAAGGGTTAATTAGGCAATATCGTTAATATTCTGTCAAAGAAAAGAAATTGTGACTGGAATATTATTATTTGATATTAATTGGTTAAACTTACATTCTGCTTAACTTATAAAAGTAATTTTGATTTTTATGGGTTTCATCGCAACCTACGATAAGATTGAACTGTACTATAATTGTTGAACGAACTTTTAATTACATTACACAATTTATCTGAGTAAATATAATAAATTTGAGTTAATAAAGTTCTTATACACTACTGTAACTGTAAAATAAAATAAATGGACTCGAAGTGGTATTTTTATAGTTTTACGTTCAAAACATTTGGCTACCACTGCTCGGTACTGTACTGTTTCTATTTTGGTGTAAATATTTAAAAAGCAAAAACTTATTAGTCGTGTTTGCTTTTACGTATTGTAAGGAACCAAACTAGCTAACAATACTACAGGTAAATAAAATAGTTTTTACTACAGTAGAATTCCAACAACAATAGATCAATATGAAGAACAATGTTGTAAAAATCGTATAAAATCATAATTAGATACTTATTATTTATAAAACGTGTGAAAGTAATTAAAAATATATATTAATAAAATTTAACCAAAACGCCTTTCAAAGCGTAGTAGCAACGATGCGACTAGAGATTTTTGCATATTTTTTGGTAGCTACTTCAGTTACTGGTAGCGATATGCTTAAGAACAAAATTAGTAGACTAGAAAATAAATATAGTGTTACGCAAGTGAATAAATTGCAAAAACAATTATCCAAAACCTTAATAGTTCTTTAAACCCTTAATGAGTATTTAGTGAAATAGTTTAAGGTTAATGATTTAACTAGATGTGGTTTCATTAACAACATGATGGATGAAATGTAATGTGTCGGTCATTAAAAATAGTATAAAATGTAAATAGGTCTTTGTAGGTGGTACCATTTCACAAACGTTCAGTATCTAAATCACATCGGAAACAGCCATCATTATAATGAAGACCGTAAGTTTTTTCAATTGTATTTATTTAGAAAAGTTTACATATTGTAAGGTCCTTAATATTTAATATTTTTACAATATCATATTGGTTATATATTTTCTTTTAGTTCACTTTTCCATTGTATATAGTGGTGGCTCTACCTCTAAAGTACGTCTACATTAATATATAGGGACCCATGCATATCAGACCAACTACCTTTAAACAATTATCTCAAATGAAGATGTGATGTATTTTGATGTATGATGAGTGCCGATGCACCCAGCATTGAAATTGTAACAAGTTTAGAAATTTTCCGTGTTGATTTTAGAACGCAAGAGGTCGGTAGTTAGTTCTGCACAGGAAGCTTGGTAATAGAACTAAGCAATGTTAGTTAGAATGGTGCATGACGAATGTATGGGAATTTACCTTGGGCACATTATTGTTAACCCAGTTACAGCATTACACGGTGTAACGGGATTAAGTTGTAATTATAACTGTTGCATGTACAATTTGTGGATATGAGTTTGTAACACGTGTGGTCTTGCAGTTTCGTTTAATATTTCCATATTATAATATAAATATTTTTCGCAGGTCATCGTTTTATGTGTATGCATTTCGGCTGCGTTATGCGTTCCGAGCACTTCGCAAGATATCCAGTCCGCGAGTGCTGCAGTGCGCGCTCTTCCTGCCCTGTTACATGAACAGGTGCATGACAAGCTCGGCCAATATTCACTGCACTACGTCACGGCTGAAGGGACCGTCGTAATGGAGACAGGTGAACTAGTACCCACACCTGACGGTACCGGTCTCGTACTTGCGTCGAAAGGCGAAGTCACGTATGTCGGCGATGACGGCAAGAAGTACGTCACGAAGTACACCGCTGGTATTGATGGCTATAAAGTTGAGGGTGAACATCTGCCACAAGCTCCAGAGGTACCCGCAGTCCCAGAAGTACCTGTCGTGCCAGTGGCGCCAGTAATGCCATTGGTTCCAAATGAAGCTGGTCCTGTCATTTAGTTTGACGCATCGTTCAATTGGTTTCTGTCTTAGTTAGGGGTCTATATTAAGGAGTTTTAAGCTTTAATGAGTCGTAAGAGTAGAAAAAAATGAGGGAGAATTCAAATAAAGTCAATGTTTCAATATTTACTTGTTTTATTGCATCTTCATTATTTGGGCAGAATACCTCAATAAATGTTCAGAAAATGTCACATATTACAAAACCAATTACCAGATGTCATATAACATGATACAGCACGGCAGGGCCATATCAGCATGGTCCATCACTTACAGAGGAAGTTGGCAGGAGCTGAAGAGCTATATAGCCCACATTTAATTTTTTCTAACTCTTACTTATCTTTGATATCAATACCACAAAATATGATAAAATTGACTTTTAAATGTCTAAATAAAAATAACATTTGTAAAATTCTTTATGAAACACTACAATTATGAATACATGTATGTACTAACTTTGTGTTAAAAAAAGAACCTCCTGTCATAAAAAAAATATCTTAATCAATGCAATTATAATGTAGGTGTTATAATATAGGGTTGTAACTCGTCTTTTTATTTTTAAAGAAAATAACGTGTGTGTTTTCACAATTATCTTCATTTGCTTATTTATTACTCACTTTAACAACTGCATCTTCTAGTACACAAGTAGTTATTGAATAAGTATCCATTAACCTGCTTTTCAAAATGTGCTAGTGCATGTGGCATAATTTTAGACATTAGTTGCATCTTCCTCTATCCTACGTAGGCATCTTGCACATAAATAAATTGAAAGCATTGAGTAACAACCACTTCTTTGTTTCTAAACAGTACGGTAAATATCATCGTTTATTTGGAATAAGTTAAAAATACTGTAATTCTAGAAGTATGAATGACGACACCTAGATTATAAGAATTTATTCAGGACGACAAATTGCAAACAAAAAAGGGAAATTTGTTATGAACTTATTAATTTTGCTATTAGTAGAAAATAATGTATATTTTCTATTAATATTTTATATTATATTTCTTTTATTTTCTTCGATTTAATGTATTAAATTTATATTTGTAACCTGATATTGTTTGTTTGTTTTTATTTAATATTTAAGAGTATAGCTTGGCAACCTTAATTTTGCGTTATATTGTGCGAATTGATGCACCAAGTTGTTATCGTCGAGTGAATATTTGACATTTCGCTCAGACTGTCGCTTAGCCGTTTAAGAGGTCGTCCGTTTCGTCAACGATTTTGCAAGCGTTTATAATATTTTATTAGCGTTATTCATAAATACTCAGGCGTCTGACAGTATTTGACATTGCATAACGTAACAAAAGTAGGTATTCTTGTGGGAACTTGCGTGTCAGATAAGGCCATTAAAATAAAATGATTTGTAATGTTTTGTTGAAAGTACGTGGAGGGTTGGCGACTGAATTACGTAAAATTGATCGAAATAATCTACCATTGTAAACAGAGTTCAAATTACATATAAAGTTTTTTTATATAATTTTTAATATAAATTATATAATTGCGTTTTTGTTAATTAGGATAATTATTGTCTAGTATGTAATAACGTTTAAGACAACATTTTAGAATTCAATTCACAATGAACACCGAGTACTTAAATGTTATTTGGGTACGATTTAAGAGTGCATTCTACAGCAGCGTTTTATTCTTCTAATGTGCTCAAATATACCTTCTTTTTTTACTTAAGTTCGTTTAAAAAAAATACTGATAAAATCATTCAAATAAGATAGACGGAGGGGTGGGACGAAGAGCGAACAATCTAATAAAGAGTTTGTAAGCTTGTGCTTAGTGAAACTGTTTACAGTTTCGACAGAACGTGTCGGAGCTATACACTATAATGCTTGCATAATGGTGTTGTATATGTATATGAAAATGTGCAATTTCAGAATAATTTCATTGATTTAGGCCATACTTACATACTTTCTCAACAAACAAATTTTGTTGAGAAAACAGTGAATAGGTAGTATTAGAGATGTACCAAATATTAGATTTTCTATAATGTGCATGATGATATAAAAAATCTTTTACAAATCCAATTTTTTTTACAAATATGTAATTATAAATTATTAATTTTCGTAAAGTTAATGCTTGACAACAATCCTACCTGTGATACATAGTTGCACATACACACATACATCCACATTTTATACTGTTTCTTCATCAAATGTACAAAATTCTAAAAAGGAATAACCAAGTACCGAACAATAAGTTTTTTAACCGTATATCTATTAAAATGTGATGGTGATAATGATGAATTTTTTTAAGCTTCAATATAGAATCACAAAATTAGCTGTACGTGTGTTACGGCTATGTCTTTCCAATTTACTTTTATTTCTTATGATTAGTTATGCCCGCTGAGAGAGAAATAATCGATACAAGTCTATATAACAGGTACATTATTAAACTATTCGTCCTAAGAACAGAGTATACAGTTTTAATGTAAGTTCCAAACCAGTTTTACAAAAAGACGAAAGTATAGTTTGATAACATAGATATTGTTATTTAAAATTGTATCTTATATTCATGGATGTCAGAGAAAAGGTTGGCGATATAGCTTGTTGATGTCCCTATATCCGGGTGGTGTTTTATATAGAATAATTTATGTTTATTTAAATTTACTTTATTTACGCCACGAGACTGAAATATTTATAAATTGATCCAAACAATTCCTGCTCCTTAATACCTTTGACCTACTCTTAACTTTTTAGTACTCATACGAAGATAATTTAATAAAATATTCATATTGTAATTCATTTATAAGAATTGTGAAGGTAATGGCAAGATTACGTATGTTGTAATGTTTGTAAAATTCATAAACATATACGTATAAATATTAGTGGCTATTTAAAACTCATAAGTACAAGTTTAAAGTTCACGTAAATTTCAATCATGATTATGCCGGAGACGCGGCACGACTGGGGACAAGGACCGGTCGTCCTTGTCTAGGCGAGGCTATGTTGTCATTGGGTAACGATGACTATATTACGCGCAATGATGTACCCGTTAAATTAATTATTAAAACATTATTATTTAAAGATATATACATATAAATATACATTAGACGACCTCGTAGCTTACGTGGTAGTGATTCTGCTGAACGAATGATCGGAGGTTCGATATTCTCTGGGATTTTCTGAACAGTTAAAGATTTGATAGAGTCTTCGTTGTTGCGGGTGTCATCATTGTGCACCTCTATGCCATTTGCGAAGTTGAGTTTATTATATGCTAGGGACTCATCCGTGCTTTGTTCGGGTTGAACAATTTGTCTAATTTTAGGGATTGACAAATGAAAATTTAAATTTACACAAATTGAGACACATTTGAAGTATACCAACATAACTATAGCTAATTTAAGATTTTTTCGATTGGGTTCCGTGCTTCCGGGTTTACTTTCGGCATACAAACTCATAAAATTTGTATTTTCTTTAAAATATCGGTATTGATGTCGATATCGCTAGGTATTAGTTGCCACAAACTTTACGCGTAATACTATTGTTTATTCTGTAGGTAACACGAGCTTAAATGAAGGAAAATATCATAAGGAAACCTGAGAGTTTTTGATAATATTCGTATATTATATAATTTTTATGCTTAGTATATTTTTAATTTGACAGACATATAATTTTTTTTTAAATTTAGTGAACACCAAAAACTGAATGTAAATTAGGTTTTTACTTATAGGATTCATAAAACAAAATAAAAATGTAGGTTAATAATGTTAAAATTGTTATTTATCTAAGAAGTGGAAGATATTTTATGTTGTAAATATATTCCTAGTTATATATAGTTATTATAAAGAAAGAAGAAGGAGTGCAGCTACGGCATCTATTTGAAAAAATATTTTATCATTTAAAAGGTACATTATTCCGAATGGACATACCCTATATATCAAGTGTATATGTATAATAATGAATTATTAATCCCGAACGAAATCGGGACGGGCCACTAAATGCTAATAAAAAAGGTATGTTGAGTTTGGTGGTAAAATAAATGAAAATAATTAGTTTCAATTGGTTTATTATAAAATTACAAAGTACAAAAAGTTCTTATGGCACAAGAATTTTGATACCTGCAGTTCAAGATTTGAAGCTAAACGGAAAGTGAGATCTCAGATTTAATAAGTTTATAAAATATATAACTCCTTAGATGAAATTACATGTTGTTAGTTTATACAAATCAAGGTTTGAAGTATTTACAACGTTCTCCTGGAGAAGTTTTGCGGACCGATCAGGTATATACAGGTTAGTTAAATCGGTCGAGTGAGGGTGGTCGTTACTTCTTCTGTCCTAGGGAGGTTTTTGGTTGGAACCCATTCGGGCCGGCGGTGAAGGTGACGCTGTATTGCTTGCCGTCGGGGGCTACGTAAGCGTACTGGCCGGTGACGGTAAGAGCTGCGTTCTCAGATTGGGGGTTGTCGATCTTACCTTCCTCTTGCCTCTTGGTACCATCGCTTGTTTCATACCTGTTGATTGTTATGAATTGTATTATTATAGGATTTATTTAAGATTTATTGTATGAAATAATAATCACATACCACCTATGATTTTAACTAAGTGTAAAAAAAACGCTTCTATCGCTTTTCTTTTATTGTAGTAGTATGTAAATCACACGCCTTCTTATGTGGCAAATATATACTTGCCGGATCAATTTAGTTTTTATTAAATATAAATTGTATATTTAAAATGCAACTCATATCATGCTAAACTATACATAAATCAATAACAATGTAACATTGATTTCGATTTAGCAGGTACCCACCATGTTAACAGATGACAAATATTATTTAACAGTCTATAAAATGGAACTTAGTAAACTATAAACGAAAATTTAAATTCCTAATATTTTTTTTTTGGAAATAATAAGGTAATTTTAATGTATTAAGTAATTGATATAAAACTGATCACAAAAATCCACTTTGCTATTATAATTAAAAAATTGTGGCCATAATTTGCGTCTATATACACCGCAATATGCAGTATCACATTGTATCTATTCATCCATACTTCGATATAGGCAGGTATATTTGAATTTATTAGTGTTTAAGTTTAGCGAAAGGGTCAGTTGGTCATTGAAATTTAAGTTTATCTAGACAATTGACACCATTTTTAGTCTATTTTGTCAATGATGAAGTTTGTAGGTAATACATGAAAGGCAAAATTCAAATAATTCAATACAAATATTATTATAGCTTTATGCACTAATATAAGAGTTTTTTTTTACTGACAATATAATTTAACTATTAATAAGATTTAAGGATAGATTTTCTCTGTTTATTTATGTGATAGTTTATAAGTAAAAATTTTCCGATTTAGGGTTATTATTAGGAATAGTTTAAAAAAAAAAATTAATAATATTCATGGATTCCTAGTTACCATCGTTTAATGATGTGTTATTGGACTTGTGTAGTAGTACTTGCCGATTTAAGGTTGTCATTTGGTTTATTGTGCATCTAAATAACTAATAATTAAAAGTTGTTTGGTGTTAACAAAAATATATCTTACGCGAAACTGTATCCATCGGGTTGGACATCACTATCGAAACGCAGGATCTGGACGTCCTGTGGGTTTTGAGGAGCTCCGGCACACAAAGCGACCAAAATGCACAAAACTGTCACCTACACACAGAAAAAAAACGTACTTATTATCAGGTACAAAAAGTGAAGGAAAACGTAAAATGTAGGGGTATTTCATAATATACTAAACGTTTGTTGAATCAACCTTGAACCATCTAAAATTAACTGTTGGGTTGAGCCTAATAGGAGTAGTGTAATGGCTCTTGAAATAGACGTAGTTATATCAAACTTTGAACACAACTCGGAGGTCAGCTTCGCGCCGGTAGATCTGTATTCTGTTTACGGAACTTTGAAGTGAATGAAAATTAAATGAAAAGTCGAGGCTGTAACTAGCTTCATTCTCCCTTGACCTCAATGAAACTATCCTCGGTAATGGCCCATCTCATTATTATTATCAACAGCCAAAAAATGTGGCGTTGATATGTTTCGTTATGAGGTAGCTAGTACGCGTTTTGTACCAGCCACCTAATTCAACGGTAAGTGGGGCTAAGGTCATTTATGGATGAAGTTATCTATAATTAATCTTTTAAAAACAAACTAGACATATTTTAGGGACAAAGCGGCTTCACAGTTTTCTTCTTCGATAACAACGCGTTCAAGACGCCTGCAACGGTGACCGATTACCATGAGGTGATCCGTTCGCTTGGTTGTGATCTATTTTTTTTTATAATAAGATAATGGTAAAGAAATATTTATTTCAGTACAGTCGCTGAAATAACTATATATAACTTTTCTAAACAATTCGTGATGAAGTTATCTTATAACGAAAAAGTTTCGAAACTTTAAAAATGTATACTACAATAGTGTGTGGGTAGTACTTTGTGCCTGTGAAGTATGAAACAATTCATTGTTTTACTTAATATTTAAGCTATGGATTGCTTTAGTAAAGATTATGAAAGAGTCGTATTTGTAGCTATAGGTAAAAATAATTTATTTATTAAAGTTATATTTAATATGTTTAATGACAATAGAAATAAAAATTTGTAACCAGATTACTCGTTTATAGTATAAGATATTAGATCGTGGTTATTTTGTTAGTAGTTTAAGTAAAAAAAAATACTTACGTATTTAAGCATGATGTTTAGTTTTCGTGTTGAGCACAATCCAACGAATGAGTAACTAGCCTAAGTTCGTTCATTTTATATGTGTTTCGAGATGCAGTACTTGCAGAAAGCTGACATCACGGAGGATGCGCCACACACACGAAAAATCCACTCTACTAGTATGTACGGATACCTTACACTCTTCACGGGTTCATTTCTGTTTTAGTATTCCGCGAAACACGTTTTGTTATTATACCGTATATATTTTAATGTGTTTAATCCTCACCCACATTGAGAATTTCAAATTTAAAATTCGCCATATGAATTTATAACTTATGAAAATACAATTGTCTTGTTTACAATTTGATGTTGTTATCACTAAGACAAATTATTCTTATTTAATAGAATAACAGATAATTAATGTTATGTTACGTCTTGTTTATTCGCAAATGTTTCTAAGACATTTTGGAGTTATATTTAATCTTCATGGATGACATTATTAGGAAAATATACTTTTTAAAATTATGAATACCTATTTACTCGTAAACTTTCTTCCAGTATCAAATTTAATAAAGTGAACAATTAACTGTGTCATTATCCATTTATTGCGTTATATAATGAAATATACGTTGATTGATGGTGGATTGTTAATAATTGCGTATTAAATCATTCCCCTAATGATTTAATAGAGAACCCGTCACTTTGTAAAAATTATGTTGTAATATGCAAATTGGGTAACATAAAACACACCAATGTATCGAAAATATTGCAAGTTGTTATGTGGTGAGGTGTTTTTTTTAATAATTATCAAATATAATAGTTATCAATTGTTGTTGAGTGAACTATTTTATTACGCGGCTCTGTAGATCAGTTATTTTTGAATTTGCCTATGGAACGAATGGTCCTGAATTCAATTTCGAGGCTGATATTTATATGATAAATAAGTGTTTATATTTAAGTTATGTATTATATTTTTCTTATATCCAAAACACCTCACCGGAATCCGTACAATAGGGATGTGGTGAGATCTTGTTTATTTTGTCTATCAATTAAAATTAGTTATCTATGCTTCTGTTTATAACACGTGCATTACAAACTGTTAAAACAAGTACTTTAATTCCTTTCCTTTTAAAAGTAAACTATACTTTAAAACAAAATTATGATTTTTTAAGTTCACTGTAATATCTGCTTGGATGTGTGTTTTGTTACTATATACATACAATTTGAAACGAAAAAATACATACAAGGATAATTACCGTCCCAGCCCGCAATAGAAGATTTCTAATTCCTCTGAAATGTGAGTGTGGTCTATGTAGGCCTCAACGAACTATAGTCAGCTATAGTTATCAGTATAATTAAATTCCTTTACATTGAATTAGCGATAAGTGTGGCTATAATGAATGTTAATAATTATAGCCATATTTATTATTAATAATAAGTTGTATACTACCTATTGGGGATCGTAAATATTTTATTCCAACATTGAAAGCCTAAATTATGCTAACAAAAAAATCCGCCTATGACTATTTTCAATTAATATACATTACAACCAGAACCACATCGCCATGTACAATCAGATGAGATTGTCCTACTCTACCGAATAAACCTACTCCAGTGTTAAATCATACTTTGATGTAAATCTTCATATATGCAATGTAATAAAATGTTAAACATTGCTTCAGAATTTGTTGTTTACAGCTTTTAAAAATAAATTAAATACTCATCTGTGTGTCAAAATAATCTATGGCCTTATTTTAAAATAATGTGATGTCAAAAGTAGAGTTTAAGCCTAATCCGTGAATTATTATTTCTTTAAACGAATTTGCGTGAGGTGTTGTACCTCTTATTTCGTGATTTGTTCTTAAAAATATCAACAGATTTTAAATAAACGTTTACACACTCACACCCCCGCACTAGGATACCCTGTGTTGCAGCTGGCATGGACATACACAAATATG
>DWPT01005189.1:0-12455 GCA_018251895.1 Agathymus mariae mariae | reverse complement strand
AAATAATACGGCTAACAACATTGGGCTTGTTCATGATGATTCAATTTGCTCCAATACAATACTTAAGTAATAATTTGATACTATTCACACGTGTTTATTTACAGGTTGCTGTGGCTCCCGTTGCGCACTACGCAGCTGCACCAGCCGTTGCTACATATGGCTACCATCACTAACAATATCAGCTTGAACTAAACCCTAACTATTTAATTTAAATTGTAATCAATCGTCTATTTAGATATTCCCTCCGATAATCTTCCGGACAATAGCTCTCAAGTTGCCATAAATTATATTACGCGAAGAATCTTATAAATAGTCGAAAATAATGTACTAGACAATTTTATAAGCAAGATTATTTTAAATGTTTTTTAAGTCAACTATTAAGTCAACACTTATTAAAAAATATTAAAAATAGAACACGACAAAGGGAGATCAGACATTTGATTATTACGAAAAACACTAAAATAATATAAATATAACTTCATATTCTACATAAATAATTTAGGTTTACAGTAGGTACATTATACGTTTGATCGAATCCACAAGCTTTGATGATGAAGATAGTAGTATTTCCATAATAATCAAAAGTAATGATACAAAGGATAATAACATTGCCTGTTCTGATTTGCAGAGATAATGAAAAATGGATATTTCAGTTCTTCATAATACCTAATTTGTAAGTTGACTCATTATAGATTAAATATATAATTTATATGACTCTCATGCTGTGAACATAGTGAACGTCGATATTTCGATCCTGTTGTGATAGCATCAAAACTTATGATTATATGATTCTCGCTGCTCTGTCTAGAAATTTCAATGTTTCTTTGGTTTGAGAAATCATATTCTTTATTGTTTCATTAGTGTACTGTTATCTTGATATTTCTAGCACAAGTTCAGTTGTCTCGCAGAGTTTGAATGTATTTCATAATTTACACAATATATTTATTAAGTAAGAATATGTTATGTTAGAATGAAAATTTATTCAGTGAAAATGTAATTTAAAAATAAAAATATACACGTTAACGTAAAAATAAAAGTTTCTTTTTCTTTATTGATGCACAAACTATTATCACTCTGGTCTAACATATTTATATAAGTTATAGGTAGCTATAACTTTAAACAAATATGTTGTAAATATTGTGTGTGTTTGATTGCGATTGATTATTTTTGAAATAAAATGACAGTGCCATTAAATCTAATTATGTTTATTTGAAGTAAGCATAAATACCACTATGCGTAATTATCGGGATTAAACTATGATGTGATGGTACAGAGCTTCACAATCTCCAAAAGAAGATAATTCTGACTTCTTTGTCGGGTCTAATCTTCAACAGCGTATTGTTCTACGATTACGGAAGGTTGGCGTATACGAAACGACAGAACGAGCTTCCTAAACCAAAAAAGGCCTGGCCCTAGTTTAACCTAAAATGAAATACAAAAATGCACCGTATTTTTTTTACATTAGTCATGATAATAGTAGGTATATCTCACAGCACCAGAGATATGATATAAAATAATTTTTGTACAAAAGAACCTTTGTTATTCCGAGGGAAACGTGCATTTATGCTAGGTCCTATTGACCGTTGAGGAGTTCCATGCCTCATTGAATTTAACGTCTGTTAGCGCTTTCGATCAGGATTTGGCATCCACATACTACATGGGCTGCAATGAAGTTACGATTGACCATGATCAGGACCGGAGAAATGCTAGTTACTGAGTGTCTATTTATGTCTTGCTTGCTAAGTTTATTAGCTGCCGTTGGTTGGTGCAAAAACCTTTTCTCTTTACATAAATGGATATTCCTTATCTTACGGCTAATGGCATGACATCAGTTTGGAACGGATATGGACGAAATGGCCTTATTTTAGATGCCTACTCGCATAGAATATACTAAAATGTATTGGTAGTACATAAACTAGTTTGTGCCCGCGCCTGCATTCGCTTTAACATCTCTATAGGGAAAAATATTTGAAGTTATTTTCCCACTTCCATCCTAGCCGGCAAAGTATTTATGACAGCTTTGATGTTATCGCGGTCCATGGGTTGCTTCGACTACTTACCATCTGATCGGCGGTCTACTCATTTGTTTGGTAATGACATAATATAACACCTGATGTTTTAAACTTTGCCGTAAAGAATACTCGTAGATACCAAACACTTTTTTATCCCCAGAACAAATCGACACCTGCAATGAAAAACGTTGTAACTCATTTTTCCTAACTTTACAGCAGAGTGCATCAGACTTTTAAAAAGTTCTCACTATGCTTTATCAAGTCCTAATGCCATCCGACCTTGAGAATTGTAGCGAAATTGATATAATTTTCATTTTTATAGTCACATAAATGTCCATGCATAGACACATCTAAGTCATAATTTTATAGTATGGATGTGTTCTGCCCATCTACATATTATGACTGTATCTACAGATGTTTTTTGCCAGTTATAACTACTAAAAGGAGACAGCCATAAAGAGTTCACGCATTGCCGAGGTCCGTCTATCGGTACACACACACTTCCGCAGAGAAAAAATAGTGTTCGCAGATAGTGCTTGTGCAAAAATTGAAACAAAAATGGGTTTTATAAAGGTAAGACATATTGAGGTATTTCATATTAAACCTTTCTAGTTTATTCTCCCACACATGATCAGGATAATTGGCGGACACGCTGTATCCAGCAGAAATTATGAAAACTTAAAAAGAGAAAATCAGAGAAAGGAGAGAAGAACTGTAAATCAAAATAAACACATAATAATCACGGATGAAAAAATTAAAACATTAATTATATTTAGCTTTGTGATCAGATATTAACTAATGATTTTTTTTGGGCCCGGTTTCTTAGTAAATACTTTTATGGTAACCTTTTATTTTTATACTGTCTACATTAATAATGGTATTTCAAAGTACATCAATAATTATATATACTATGACTTTATATAGATGACTATACTTGTATAAATATTGTATAAATATGTTGATACCCGATTAAATATTTTTAGAAATTTTGTTCAGGAAAACTACTCTAGATAAGAATTTTAATGTTTGATAAAATTTATTTAACCATGATAATACAATCCATTATGGAAAAATAAAATAAACTAAGTATTTTTGACAAATATAGTTCACATTGCATTTAATTGTCAAAAAGGTGATCGAGGTTTTTAAGTTCAGCCGTAATTACCTTAATACTGATTTCCCATTAAAGCATGAATCTGCAACGGTATATAAAAATAATATACCGCCACAAATCATTGGAGATCATCTGGACATGAAACTAATGTCTCACATTACTCAAACTAGGATTAATGGGTGGCGGAGAGATACTCTTAATTCATATACACAGTAGATCTTTGTTACTGGCCGTCACGGTGCTCAGTTTTATTCTTAATCATAATTTTAACGAAACATCGGATGGTAAACGCTGAACGCTAAAATGTAACGGTGATAGATTCTCACTAGATCTCAGATTATTAAATATTAGTACATCAACACGGTGTGCTAGCTTTTTGCATTTATAATTTACCTACTAGTTACGATGTGGGAGTCTTCAAGAGGAGAGCGAATAGGCTTTTATAAGCGAATGCGTTCAACAACTTAGACTTCCCCACTTGCCGTCAAAATATTGTTGTTAAGCATTAATTTATTTTATATAAAAAAAAACTTAATATAAATCTAAAAAAGTGTAGTATAAGGTCAACGCAAGTGCATCAAGTGTCAATAAGGTACAAATATGAACTACGTATATGATGGTGAATGAGCACTATAGCGCAAACAATTCAAGTGATATATAAACGAAGTATCGTGACCATCGTGAACGTTTAAAATAAAATAAATGTTAGCACTCAAAACGTTTTGCATAATCTCGAAAACTATTTTTGATTTGGTATTCCAATCGATGTTAGTATCAAAGCATTAATTTCGTCTAGCATATATTAGGAATCTGGTATAAGTAACTTTAAATCAATCTTTTACAGAATATTTATTGGGTCGTAATACTGTGCCTCGAAACTGTTATGTCGGCGTCTAGAAAACCAAGACTGACATTATCTGAACCCATGCCTAGTTACTACTATACTGACATTAAAGGTAAAATAACAACAATTTTTTTATGTAATATATTTTTTTTCTTGTAAGGATAGATTACAAATAAAGGCTTTCTTCACGCTATATTATTAATACTGTGAACGTTTACTTCGATAGGACAAGTAAACAACTAAAGTGGTAGTTTAGTAGTTTGAACACGCACAGGATCCGAATTTGCTTCTTCCAGCACCTCTGACATCTCAAATTATGTGTATATTACAAATTAATAATCACTTATTTCCATCATCTGCTTGTTTTTGATGTTTGCCTTCACCGAGGACAACATCTGAACATCTGAGTTTACCATAATGTTCGCAAAGGTATGTGAAGTCTGCCACGGCCCGAGCATGGCCAGCATGGCGGACTATGAATTGAAGCCCTCTCAATGTGGTAGAAGACCCGACCCCAGCCCTGGGACAATGTAATAATGCAATTTATCGTATGTTGTTGGCAAATACCAGTCACAGTAAATTATGTATACTTGGTTATTATTAGAGTTATTCCCAATTATTAACAAAAAATAAACTCATCTGAATCTCTTATTACATTTAATAGAATACCTTAATTGACAGTGCACCGTTACTATACCTTTATGATGTTGGCCATTTGTGTGAACTGGACCTCTTAAGTCGTACTTAAATGGCAATAACTAAATCCATTTTAAGGTGATTCGGGCGCCTACTCGTTCGGATACGATGTGTGGGATCCAGCGACTGGCAACAAACAGTTTCGGAACGAGGAGCGCTATCCGAACGGAACCGTTGCCGGCCGCTATGGATATATTGACGCTTTGGGAAAAGCCAGAGTTTATAACTATGTGGCTGATAATAGAGGATACAGGTAAGCGTAATACATAACCATTAGTAGAACTAGTTTTAGTCCCGAAAACGACGTAACTTGATTTCCTTTTTTAATTGATTTTACAATCGTACTCTTGATTGAATGTATTGAATATATTGTCAAGTTATGATTAAGTGTGAAAAGTACATGTTTTAATTATTTTTGGTAATTTCATATTTACTTAATTTAATTTATTACATGACAGTATAATTGCACAAATAAGGTCTTGCAGAAATAACAAATAAACTGTTACTCTGCATTTTGGTGGAAAAATTATGACATATATTCCATTGCATTTGTTTCTTGTACAGTATTTATTTTCGTAGGTTGGTATTTAGTAGTTCAGTTAATTTACCTTAAATAATATTAACGATAAAACTTTTATAAAAACATATTATCCTACAATTTGCAATTATTTCGCAGACGAGATGTGATGTTGCTAACCAAATTATTCAGGCGCCGACTGCCTGAATTGGATTAATGTTCTTTTAGGTTGATTTATGTTTGTAAGTTTATTTTATCGACTTTAAAACAGGTTCTTTTATATATTTAGTTGAAAGGAGTTTTTTTGTACTTCAAGAGGGACTGTGCAAAGGTTAGACACGGTGCGTTAATTTTAATTAAGATTCTGTAATTTAAAGCCATTATTGAAATATAGAAATTGGAATCAAAGGACGCTTAGAACTCTATTACGACTATTTACGCACATCCATGATTGTGCCTAAGCTTTGATTGAATGGCTTTAAACAAAATTCGTTTACATAGTAACTGCACTTCAATTGAATTGCTAAATTTTATGCAGTTCTAAATAAAAGTCAATAAATCCTACTAAAACATGCAATAAAACGTTATTTTAGAATAAGAGGGTATCGTATGGTGTCTAATATATTATGTAACGGTTCACATATTTCTTAAGCAGTTTAAGAACTCACACAACCTACTAAAAGTAAAATTTATTTTCTGTTTACTCAGGGTAAGCAGCGAGGAAAAGATTACACCCGAGCGTATTAGCGTGAATGCAAATCCAATTGACACTACGACAGAAACATCAGTAACTTGGACGCGACCTAGTAAGAAGAAACCTCAGACGAGTAAAGGGAATCTTCTCCAAAGAAGAACATACAACCATGTACAACCACCTGGATATTATATACTTTATTAATTGATGTTATTTAAAAATTTAATGTCAAGTTACAAAGCTTTTAAGCTGTATGGTTAAATGTAACTATTTTAATTTAATGTATTTTGCGTTGGCTGCATTTATTTACATAAAATAAATTAATACTTTACAACAATCCCACCTGATGGTAAGTTAGGATGAAGTCTAAGATGTTGAACGCACTAACTTATAATAGCCTATTCACTCTCCTCTGCGTTTAATTAGAATACTAAGTAAGTACATATATAATTTTGTTATTGTGAAATATTGTTTTATAATAACATAATATTGACATTTAAATTGATGTGTGAGCGACATTTGGTGGACAAGTTAAAAAAAAATTGACTGACTAACAAATATGCCGATAATTTAATTAATTTTAATTTCGTTCGACTGTCTAAAAATATATATAGTGCAGTAATCGTGAATCAATATTTAAAGATTTTGGTATGAAAAGTTTATTTTTATGTTTTATAATCATAAATAAAAAAAAAAATATGTAAAAAGATTTGACATTTGACAGGAAACTATAAAATTTCAAAATAATCGTTAAAACATTTATTGAGAAATGAAATATACAGAGCTCGGTGTAATTCTTGTAGTTTTATTATCATCTATACTTTGGTCTGTGAGAGGTAAGTTATACGGTATATTATATCCTTGCCTTGCACCATTCACGATCAAGTATCCACCTAATAAGGAAAGCTTCTGTATGCTAAAGCGGAGTTACTGAGTTTCTGTCTGTACAGATCATAGCGCGCAACGTTCGGCCTGGCCTTGTACGTTCGTTTTTCCATGTTCCCATGTAAAAATTACGTACATCTAAATATACATTAGCCAGACGCACAGACGTTGTAGCCCCTCAGTGTAACTACGTTAAAATCGGGTTTTGGGATATTTGGGTTAAAAGACGTATGATATTAACATGGAAATGTTTAATTATTAATTTAATTATTGCAGTGGTTTTTCTATGTCCAGCTATTGCGCAAAGAAATAATTTTAATGCAATGAGTATTGGTTACAGTATGAGTATAAGCAAACTATTTAATCGTTTAAGGCTATCCGATAACAAACGAAGAGGAGAATTTGATAGATAAAGATGAGAAGCGATACCCTAACGGTACCGTCATAGGTAAATACATTTACACTGACAACGAAGGAAATCCCATCCACGTTAGATATTACGCAGATGATGCTAGCTATGGGTAAGTTTGTCGGTAATTAAATAAAGAGAAATAGGATAATTGGAAATACGATGAAAATAATGCTCATGCCGAGACCTTCTACTCAATTTATTCTTAGTGCCAGACAAACAATTCTTGTATTTGATATCGTTATTTGGAACCAGGGATGTAATAAATACTATTTACTAACGATAACAAACGGGACAGATTGTTTAAAGTGTAAAAATGGAGAGGGAGAGGGTGGAGAAAATGATCTCCGTTCACATCACGACTGTTTCTGTTCATATCATTCGATCAATTGCGATGCACACAGCGTATTCATACTTTACGTCGCTCTTGCACTATTCAAGAATATCACCATCTGATATTGTGTATATACAATTTTGCTTGTATGATTTTAAACTTATGTCATCGTGGACGATGTACGTGTACCCACGATTATTGCGTTTTTTACTATTTCGATCCAATTACGTGAATCATGGTCACGGCGAGACATGCCTATATAATCAACGACGAAACAAAGGAAAGAAAGAAAGAATATTATCAATACTAATTATGTAAATAATAAAATGTAGCTGAATTATTGTCCCACATTAAATTACTGTCTCACCAGGAAAACATGTTTTTTTGGTTTGTGTGTTTTTAAAGTGTGTTTTCGCCTCTCAAATGTTTGTTAGTAGGCATACTTTGATACAAGTGTGCGTGAAGCATGTATAAACGAGTCAACGTACGTACGTCTTTCTTGTTGTCTGTGAAAATATATTACCTTTTTTGTTTTTTACAGTGTTGAACTTAAAAGTGTAAAAGTTGTTAATTCTGAACCAACGGGGACGGAGAAAATATCGAAATATTCACTGCAATTAACTGAGGCTCCTTTCGAAAATGTTTTGGACCCGTTTTCTGTTTTAAAAGATCTACATTTTAATAAGAACTTCTCTAATAATCCAGGACAGTTCTACAAGGATAAGGTGAAGAATGATTTGAAAAGCAATGTTGAATTTGAAATTCTGCTACAAAACGAAGTAAAAACACCAGAAAAATGTGGAAAGGAAAAAGTTAAAGTGTATTTCGATAAAGATAAAAGAAAGACTGGAGATGCGCCTATTAATTATGATTCGTTGAATTACTGTAATAGGATATGATGTATGAATAGTTCTGTTTAATTTGTTACAGTTAGGGATTTGGCGGGAATTCAATAAGTTATTCATATTACTGTCATATTATGTTGCTTAATGCTCTAGCCTGTATGAATATGACATGAAAATTATAGCTAGATGCCGCTGAGTTTTCTTAGGATGATTATTTATCTTTGTTGAATAAAGTAGTGTCAATGCTAGAGATTAATTATTTAATGTACATTTACACACTTGTAAACACAATATGAGTCTAATTTGATATGACATAGAACATCTTTTACATACTTTCTTTTTATATCGCAACAATAACTTTGTTTATAGTGATTAAATTTATCGCTGTCAGTTTTACTAATAGCTATATTCTAGCCCTATTCAATATATTCTGTTTTATTAAATACTACAACAAAATATATTTTGATTTGAACACTTAACCACATTTGATAGCAAATTTCATTGATAGCAAATTTAAGACTAGCGGATGAAAAATAATTAAATTACTGTTTGCGCGATATAATATAAGCATGGATAGGTAGATATATAGTACCACGTTGATAAAATTATTGGACAGAAAATATTGTTCTTGAAACTGTAGAATATAGGAGGTATTTGCCTACATCGTTGAACGAATAAATCAATTAAAATACATTAAAAGTGCAGACATTTAACGTGAGTAACACATTTGTCCAGTGTACGCTACGTGAATAAATACAGAGAGCAATTGAATCTATGAAGGAGTCTACACGCGATCGAATCGTCTGAATCTAATTTCCGCTTAGATAATTGTAGAGGTATTAGTTGCCAACTACAGTTTAGCTTTTATTGAAAGTTATACATTTTAGTGGCTTTCAATTTTTAGGAAATAATTTGGCTTAATATATGACGTCACTAAAGGTCAGTTCCATAATTACTTATAAAAAAATTTAAATATGTAGATATTCGGTCAACATATACTGCTGCTTAACGGATCGATTTTTTATCATATTAACTTAGTTATCCTTATTTATAATTGATAAACAATAGGCCCTCCGAACAATACATAAAATGAATATAGGGTAGGCATATGTATTTATCTTTATTTATTTATTTATTGTAACGCAAAAACGTAGTGAAAACTATTATTGCATGATCTTTAAACAACAGTAAAAGATTTATCTATCCTTTACTTTCATTAGAACTGGCCGTGGATTGAAACGTTAATAGGTTGGGCTGATGCTTGAAAACAATCCCACCAGATGGTCAGTGGTGATGATGTTGAACGCAGTAAGTTATAAAAGTAATAAAGAACTATATAACTGAGTAACTTATACAACGGTTAATGTATATTACAACTGTTTAATTCAATTAGCTATATTACGGGATAGTATTTTTTATCCATACAGCGTATGATACGAAGAATAAATTTAAGTTTGATTGTAATATAACGAGAAAGCAACAAGGTTTGTTATTACAAACTACAATTAAATTACAATCTTTTATCTATGTCGATAAGTTGAAGACGAGATGGCTATTAATCTGAAATGAAAGTAAATCCTCTTTTCTCCTGATTTAATCAAAATGTAACAATTATGCAACATTTTGTAGGAACATTCCGACATGCTTTATATTGCGTGCTTAGAACTCTGTGAGGTAACAGAAAATCTCGTTTGACTTAACGTCACTTATACGTGCTTTGATTTCCAAGGAGCCCGTGTTTACTCGTAGATACTACATTTACATATCGTTACATCGTTAGATAAGCTATTATTCAATGATTTGTTATACATTATATTTACAATAAAATTCAGATACAAACACAAATATAAGTATTCTTCATTCTGCACACGCAAGAAATTATAACATACAAGGCAGTTGGGTTTACACAAAAAGCGGTGTTGTCGCTAGCACAGCGACAACCATAAAAAGTAGCCCGAAACTGGTTGGGTGCGCGGTTTACGGAGTCGTTGCAATATTTACATAAATAAACGAGATTAAAAATATAAACACGTACATACATATTTTCATACATACACACCTATATACTACACTACACACTAAGTATATATGTAAAATACCCCATAAATATCTATACAAATAGTGATACAAATTTTAAGCAATAGTGGACATTATTATTTACAATATTTAAGAATTAAAGGCGAAAAACGGTAATGGCTAAGTAAAATTCTAAGATTAATATCTATAACTTATTTCTTGAAGGATTCGATAGTTTCACAGCTAATTCTAATAGATAATTGATAGAGATAGAGGTTAATAGATAGAGGTCCATAATTTTAAAACGTAAACAGAAAATAACTCGGTATTCTTGTTAAACGTAATCTAAATTCGAACTCCATTATATTCACGTTGCAATATGTATGTACAAGGGAAATGTGGTGAGCTCTGTTTTATATTTCCCAGCAATGTTCATTTTATAGTTTGCGAAAGCATCTATTTTGTCTTGATAAAATATACATACGTGTTAGTGTTGAGTGTTACGAATCAGGGCCGAGTTGAATTTTGAGAGCTAACGTAATTGCTGGAGTGTACGAGTGGAGCATGGCTATGTGAGACAAGTGAATCGGAAGTTATTAGTGCGTTTGAATGAATCAGCAATGGATTTGGTTCAAATAGATGTCTTTGACTGCATACTAATGGATCCGATTGACAAGCACAGAATAAAGTACGCTGATTTAAATTAAACTAAAGCATTGTACACACGTCTATACTGTAATACATGTTTGATTGCAATATTACCTTACAAGTTAATACTTTAATTTTTTTACAATTGATCACACGCTGACTATGTAGTCAATAAAATAAATAATCAATAATAAACAAATAAATATAAATAATCTATTGCCGCAAGTTTATAAGATCGTCTCTCAGGAACGGCTTAATCGATTTGGCTGATTTTGTATGTTCGTTATTGCCAATACACGGCTAGAGGAATATTTTTTTTGGAAAACCACCAGAAATTTCAGATATTTCGACGGTAATTTTTTATGAAAATGTATTAAAAATGTGACGCTTAGTTTAATACTTTTGATCAATGAAAGATTGGGTTAAATAAATACCTTATTGACGAACTGACTGCCCGATTGACAAACAACATACAATTAAAACAATAAATACGTTTAAGATTTTCTTGTAAAGCGAACTACTCATTTTCTTTATTACTAAATTGCATCCTTGAGAAACTGGAGCGGGCCGTTAGCAAAAAATAAATTAAATTCGAAATGCTGCTCATACAATGTTATGTTATACAAGGACTGTAATTAACTTAACAGTAATTAGTAATGGTGAGCCGCCTCGCACCGTTTCGAGAAATATGATTTATACAAATACATAGTAACCGCAATCAAAACAATTGCTTTTCGTTTTTATCAGGCGTTTTTATTATTACTATTGTTTATTATATCAATATCATACATTCAAACCTTTGTCATGAACCTCTTCATTATTGGTAAAAATTGCAGGAAAATCCGCGTATCATTTTTAATATTGGTATTTTGTAAAAGTGCAGCATTGGAAATTTAAAAAAATCTTTATAAAATAAATGAACCTTCGTCCCTTATTTTGTAGAATATAAAAAAAATAGGTTTTTATTTCATACAGAAAAGTTTATGAGTAAATTATTAATTAAGTTTATTTAAATTTCTTTTCTACTTCAATGATGGACAACTGATGATTTTTCATACATCCATTATAATCATGTTTACAAAAGGAATTATATAAATTAAAACATTTTTTTAAAACACGTCACAAAATAGCTTACATACTTTGTTATTAATTTCGTAAGTGATGATTCCCTAACTGTTTATTTTAGACACTTTTCTCTCTCTCCCTCTCACAAAGCTCTTCAGTAGGTAAAGAGAAAATTAAATCGGTTGATAAATAGAGAAGGAAAATATTTTTTTTACTTATTAATATATGAATATAATTATTATAAACAATTCATTAATTGGCTAATGTTTTGTAATAAGGTAATCATTTCTGTATAGATTATTGAAAAGGTTATGGCTCAAAATATCATTTTGTAATAAATAAACGTTTACACACTCAGACCCCCGCACTAGTACTC
>DWPT01005188.1:0-12455 GCA_018251895.1 Agathymus mariae mariae | reverse complement strand
AGATATCGTATGTGTGTATGTCCATGCTACCCGCAACACATGGAATCCTAGTGCGGGGGTCTGAGTGTGTAAACGTTTATTTATTTATAAATGTCAGTCAGCCAGACAAAAAAGCAAGTACGGAATTGTGATAAGTATTATTAAGTTTGAGGGTTTCGAAAGATGCTACTATTTATTGTCTATAATGACAATGCGTACGTTTGTGCGTTCGTGTATATGTGTGGGTGTGTGTGTGTGTGTGTGTGTGTGAATACGCGCAAGAGTGTGCTTGTTGCTGTGTGCGTGCGAAGGTGTAGATGTGTAGTGTGTTATAACATTTACTATATGTAATAACTTAAGAGTAATTTTTAAGTGTTCAGGAAATATATCTTGTAATTTGATTTGAAGGATTTTATCGTTTTCAGGCAACGGATGAACGGTGGTAATTGTTTCAGCACTTACTGGCACTATATTTAAGTTAGTTACATGACAGCGTGGTGGTATATTAAAGGTAATACTTGGCACAGGTAGCCAGTATGCGCTGAATAAGTTTTGCAAGCGTGATAGAAGTCTTTAATCAATGATATTGTCAGCGTAATTTAGTTCGGGGAGTGTAAGGGTTTCACAAAGCTCACGATGCACATCTTCCCATATGTACTCTCAGATTCTATATTCAATTAAAGGATTAAGCTAGATGGCACAGCGCTTTTAACTGAATGTATTCTGTCCGTTATTCCAAAACAAGAAAGGTTGGTTTGGTCTAAAAGATTAATGACCACCTTGAAACAATTTGCTTCGTGTTTTAGTTGCCGCATTGGTATACCAATATATCGATATATCGTGAAAGACGAAGATTGTCCGGACACACATAAAATCTTATAAATAGTACATCTTCAATAAACAGCCAAAAAACTTATGCACCATTAAACCCAACTAGAATATACTACTCGATATCTCAAAGCGTGCGCGACCCAAATGCAGGCGATAATGAAGTGTGTTCTAAATTCACGTCTCAGTGCACTCCTCCAGACCGCTTCTCCCTGTATTCTTACGTACAAAGAGGGTTAACAACTTCACTGTTCCAAAATTGAAAGGAAACTCAACGAGCGGTGGAGCGCGTATTTGAAGATTAAACATAGAGTTGAAATAAAGAAATAAATACAATAAACGAAATAAAGTCAATATGTGGATAACAGTTAATCTTTGTATGTCGATACTCTATAGTTATAAGAATGTTTATAATAATACATAAACTTCTATGTATTATAACTGTAGAAAAATGAATGAGGTTTTTTATATAAAGAAATGTGTTTATTTACATTGATATTATTATATAAATACCTTACTTATTGTGGGCATCAGCCACCCATATTTAATTCATAATACAGAAAATATAGATGAATGAAGAAATTAATTTATTAACAGCTGCGTCACAATTTATCTTGGATTATGTTATGAATTTTTTTCATCTGGCTGATCAGAACTACCGTATTTTACATTTAAAGCTCATATTAATAACATTTTATAGTGAACGTTTACAATCATATGAATATTAAATCATTTATGTGTGTACTTAGATATGAGTTGTAAATAGACACTGAAGTGGCAAGGGCTGTATCTAACTATGAGTAGAAAATATTTGAATAGGAAATTTCAAGCCGCTTCTTCTTTCAGGAATATTCATGTTAAGGACTTGCCGAAAGATGGGTTAGTTTAACTTTCAAAAGGAGTTCGTTAAATTCTACTTGGGAGAAACTAAATCGATTTCAACAAAACAGAGGCACATGGATATGTCATGAATAAAAATCAATATGTCAAAAACAAACACACACAATTTATACGACATATATACAAAACAATCAGGGTATTTTTCGAAATTAGGTTCCACAACGGTTTGTTGGCTTTTATAAATTTTTAGATTTTAGATAGAAAATTACATAACTTGAAGGAATTCTAGGATATACTTGAAGGATAGCCGCGTTGTGGACAGCCGCCCGTACTAGGGGAGTATCTATCTAGACTCAACACGAGTGCTATTTATGGGTGAACTTAATTATGTTTCAGGAAGGTCGACCGTTAGTGGTGACGGGCGACCGAGGTTGTTAATTACAGATGTTTTGCATATTTGATCGATATTTAGTTCTCAATAACTAAAATTTATAATACATATCAAATAAGTGTGTTTTTCATTATTGATAAATTAAATTGTACTTGAACGTTATCTGGTACTAAGTATAAATTCTAAATTGTTTCTTTCTACATTGTAACATGTAAATTAAAAATACTTTGAAACTTATTTAAGTTTAAACGCTAAATCTAAGTTCTTACTTTAGATAAAACTACACGTGCAATCTTTAACAGCCTATTCTAAATCAACCCTCAAGATTTATGCATTGTTAACCAAAAGTTAATACCTAACTTCAATAAGAATTGCTTTCATAGAAAACGTATATCACCATGTTTTCCAACTTTCGTTATTGCTGTGAACTTGAAACATCAGCACAATTTTCACGCATTCGTATATTTCAACTAGAACCTAATATTATTTTGTCATGTACATTGGCGAACTGTTAATTTACTTTATAGATAAAGTAACTTTGATAACCTATTGCATTTAGGTACTGACTAAGTTTGTCGCACCGTATAACTTTTCCACTTTTTGGGCCTTTTCAAAGAAATTTCTGACCAAGTCTAATTAGTGCCTTTGCTCAAACGTTTTCTGCATGTTTTATGTTATATGTGTACATAAAAAATTATGTTATTTTAGGTATTATCACTACGCAACCTGAAATCGGTTTCTAGGAACTGGTTACATTCGGTTATATTGATAATAAAAAATGTATAGCTACTAATTTCCCTTATGAAACTGAAGCAGCCAAACAACTTTTATCAACCGACACATGTTTCAAGACTTCTGGTAGGTCACCAGGCACCTTAAAAGAAATCAAAATATTTAAAATGAAAAAATTATTCCTCATTTGTCACACTATCGAAGTTTCAAATTGAAGCCTATTTCGAAGGTGATACTTATTAGTCACATGCGCTTTTTGACTTTACATCATAATTAAATTTTACAGTCACTTTTCTTTAATCCAATAAAATAGTGAAGTAGCTATATGTATTAGTAAATAGCGCAATTTTGGTCTGTTTTACTGCTTATCTGTGCTTTCATGCGCGTTAATCTCAGGCACGGCTTAGCCGCTTTCGTAATGGTTTTCAGTAATATATTGCAGTAAGCATCACATAATAATTAAAGTTCGTTTCATTGCTCCAGTAGTTCGTCCATAACTGTAGAAGTTACAAATCAATATATTACTAATTCATTGAACGCAAAAATCCAGTCCTAAAACAATGCCGGTGTTATTTTTAAGCGTAAAAGAGCATACTTTTTCTGAAGTGAAGCGAAGGCCAACCTTCATTCACTCATTACTAAGTGAATACCATTAGTGGCTAAATTTCTTCAATGCTTCCTTACCTACCATAAAACCGTTGGTCTCTGATGTTACTGTTGGACATTTAGCTATAATTAATATAGTCTTTAAATGGTACACCATGAACTTCCGACAGAGAGTTAGATAACTTTTGCACCAATCCGGTGAGAAGAAGCGTTGAGGAATTTTTTTCAGCAATGAATCACTAATGGGTTAGTGAAATAAACTTCATAAAACTCCAGCAGAATAGGTATGATTAATTCTAAATGATAATATTTCACCTTTGTCAGTTGCCAAATAGAGTTACAATAGATTATGAACTTCGTTACGTGGTCAGTTTGGCGGGCTCAGGTCACAATCGTCGTAACTGACGTAATTGATGTATCTAGATCGACCAAGTTAACCGAAATTACTTGTGGTGAGATTGTCAAGAGCTAATGAACTAACGAACGAAGCGTTAGATGGAATTCGTTAAACGTTTTCGAAGGTCATTGCAGAGTTTATTATAGTTATTTAAATATTGCGGAAACAATTATCGAACACCATTTGTTTTGTCAACTTAAGTTCTATATCCTACATTTTTATACCCGTCTGAATCCAGCCACATTTCGCACCGGCAATGTACGCTGGAGCGAGCAAACAGCAGTAGGCAAACACAACACCTCTTCGGGATCCTAGGTAAATCTTCAACATGTAAAATTAAATATTTCCTTTTCTGCGACACATCGTCTTAGTTCTGTTATTCGAAGTTAATTATTCATCACGATCCATGAAGGTCCCACCACTATGTTTTGTCTGCCACTTTGTCGCAGTTGAGATTCATTACGAACATTGTGGAAAACAATATGCAAGTTTGATGTTTAATTAAGTGATTGCTGTTATCAAGCTGATATAAAATTACATTGATACGAGTATTTTAGTTCAGTGCCTGATGTGTCGCTTATCCTTCGGCTGTCGGTAGCTTTTATACCCTACGCATTAAAACACAAGGTTGCAGTAACTAGCTTCACCACAAAGTACGCAGGTATGGTAGTGATACCAAATTGCTGAACTAACTTTCCGCATGACTTATGGTGTTTTGACCTGAAGTCTTTCGTACAGCAGGCACAGCGATACTTTTTCGGCCGACGTGCACGGGTTGCGTCCCCTGTTGCTACGAATATCTATAGGTGGCCGCAATCACTTGCCATCTGTAGATTCGTTTACTCGTTTGCCTGCTCGAGGCATAAAAAATCAACCATGCCCAAGAGTAAAAAATTATAATGTTCATGTCTGCTAGGCAAAAGTCAAAATTTTATCACTATTTTTCGGGTGGGACTGTTTTGAAGCAGTATCTACATAATTATATATGTAACGCAAATAAAGATTACACCGATGAACGAAGTGTATGGTGATGATGTATTTGCTGGTTTCATGATTAGGTATATCATCATTGTTTAGACCTTGTCCCGTTATTTGCGGTGGGTACGTGTCATATGCCTGTTCAAATCTGTCATTCGTGATCGTATAGTCACTCTTTTCTACCCCGTATTCTTTCAGCTTTCAAACAATCATAAGTCTTGCCCTTCCCTTGTAGGTTCCCACTAATATCTGATAATATTGTAAAATAATAATAAAATATTTACAGTACATAATGAAGTGCAAACTTAAATTTTATTGATGTACTGACTTAAGTTCTTGAACCAGCTAACAATAATTATTTTTCTTCGTTATTGTATATACGTAGAAAGAAACGGTAGTGGTGTGACAAAATAAAACAATTTTTTTAACACGATAAAGTAATAGCGTTAGCACCGATTCAATTTTCAATTCGATGTATCTGATCTTGCTAACATTGATAACAGAAAGAAAATCTAACGGACCGAATGCAATGAACTCTCGAGAGCTTTAGTGGAAATTTAGCTTTTTGGTTTTTTCAGTTTCACTATGTACTATGTAGAGAATGGAGATCGATTATTAACGATAGATGAGAATACGTATTCATAATTAAATTTGTTTGTGATGAAATGCAAAAAAGAGCACTTCCACCAATAAACAACGAAGCGAAAAAAGGTAAAACAAATTCTAAAGAAAATAAAAGCCATGAGACGGCATAAACAATTAAACCGGCCGTAGAGAAGAGTTATGATCTTGTAGGTTGAGGCCGAAACGACCGGGCTGGCCATTTCATGGAAAATTTGAATTTAGACGTAAAACACGTAAAGGGATTGTCGGTGGGTAGAAAGATTCATTTAAGTCTTTTATCACGACCATTTGAGAATATGAAAGGAAGTCAAAGTGGGGATTTTGAATCAAAAAGAATGGTTGAATCGTTATTGTTCCGGCTAAAGGGAGATGGGCAGTCTGACTGGGATGAATGAAAATTTAAGAGGGTGCAATTGATATTAATTTCAGATTACATTTAATAGCAGACTTACTTAATTTGTTAAAGTCGAAAATATTATTAAACATGATGAATAAATAAGAAAAACAATATTTCTACTGAATGATTGTATAAAAAGGACGTGGTTCCAATGAACAATTAATGGTTTATGTGATGAGTATCATCACGATGGGCTACATTGGCGACGGTAACGGCATTTTTGTTTCAGATTTAGCATCGAACTGTGAACACATCATTGTAACATCTGTTATGATTATTAATTATCCATTGGTTTGACGAAGAATCTTCTTTTTTCTTTTTTCTAGGCCTACAACGCTTCAGCAATGCCTTTGGGGTTACTAATGTCCATGGGTGATGGTGATCACTTACCATCAGGTTGGTCACCTGCTCGTTTGTCGACTATTTATTTTAAAATTATGAGGATACATGAGTTATTTGTAACATTCCTAACTGATGTGCTGTCCTCTGCAACTGAGTTAGATGTCCTTTCTGATTATCCGTGTAAAAAATCATTATAAATAAAAAATACAAATTTCGATAACTTTACAAAACAGTAAATTGAAAGTAAAGGAATAAGGAAAAACAAAATTAATTACCAAAGTCTTGGCCAAACTTTGTTTAAAATTCACATCGCAAACATTGCAAACTTTACAAAATGCTGTGAATGTTGACAACTTGTTAGGACTACCTAACCTAATTACAGTACACACGGTTAAATATGTAGTCGTACAGTTTAAAAATATAAAAAAAATTGCACCAAAGGCAATATGCTCTGTCTAAATCTAAATGAAGTCTTGAAGATGTTATTGAAATTAAATATTGTTCTATTAATATAATAATATATGTATATTATGTTGCTTTAGGGAAAATTCTACTTCATTATAAATATATAATTAATTGACTGTATACATGTTTTTTGTATTTAATAAAATTCTTAATAGTCTTAATAGTTCGTCACGTCTACATACAGTTAGATCACATGTGAAATGCAACTCCAAAATTTGACCTCATACATCCGTGCGTTTTCATCGGCTTTATTGCAACAACTTAGTGTTCAGATATGTTGTATAAGGAACCCTTTTTTGCACGATTCTAGACCCACACACACGTTCATGCTGTGTGATGTCAGTCAACTAGTTATTTAAATAACATAATTTGTTGCCTAATAGCATCATCCGTGTGTACAAAGTTACAGCCGATAAATGATAATCAGAGGTAACTGTTACTAATTAAATCGCGGTTACAAATCACTATAATAATAATATATATAATAATCTGGAAAAAAATTGAATTGCCGACGCGTCACTTGTTCCACTTTTCATAACGTAATAAGCCCGTAAAAGGAACATGTCTTAAAGTTTTAAAATATTCCGGACGATGAAACGAGTGATGTAAGTGACATATCTAACTTCACATTGTATACAATTTTGCCGGCGCTCCTAGTTCATAAATGCGTAAATCTCACAACTAGGCGCTCCCGTAAATCAACAATACTTGTAAATGGATAAAATATTAACGTAAGGAGCTGTGAAAAGCGAGCGAAGCTTTTATGTACATTAAAAGTTGTGAACAAAGTTGATCGAGGGCCTTTTATGGCGGAGCATAAAGGAAGGGAAAGTTCGAATTTGTATACAAACTGACCTATAACAAACAACACGGGAATTGGGATCCTTGTTATTTGAAGTATGAGCGGATTTGAATTATTCTACACATCGAAAAATAATACCCGTAAATTTTGGCATAAGTCTATTGAGTAATATTAATTAATTATCACTGTATTATCATTACACCACCTATATTATCCCACTTTTGGGTTCACTTTTCCTGACAATGTTTTCCTCTATCGAAGCCAGGGTTGAAAAATGACAGAGGACGGTGAGATTCTAACTCGCGTCGGCCGTTCGGGAGACCGACACCCAAACCACTGGGCTATCACTGCACATAAATATAACTACCTTCAAGACCGGCACCGCGTCACTGACGCAACTGCTCTCACCGAAGAGCACGACCGGCAATGATCATTTACCATCCAGCGACACGCGTCTGCTCGATTGCCGGGTGCTACTATAAAAATATATATGTTTTCCATCATATTATATAAACCACAATAAAATTACGGCGACTTCCTAGCGTAGATGTATAATTTCAAAGACGTAACGATGACGACAAAGAACAGCACCGCACCGCAGCGAGTTCTTCCGACGATGTCCGACGGCCTGTACGGATGCATGATTCAATATCAATTGTCCGTTCTCAGGGACCACGCGAACAAGAAGCAGCAACGAGTATAAGTTGCAAAGCGTACGCTTTCCATTGCAACGTCGTACTGACTCGTGGGTGTTTCGACTGATCGCGTCCAGTTAAACGAGCTGGTCTAGACTCACACACACGAGAACCTTTTCTCGGTGCGCATGTACGTGTAGGCATTTATGTATGTGTACTCACTCACACACCGTAGAATCGTCATTAAATATTTCAAATTAAAAAGTTACACGTGAATGAGAACCCTCCGTGGCAATTGATTTTATAGTTATCGTCACAGAGTGATTACCTTTGATGGAGTTATAATTGTAGTGACCCTGTTTCTGTCCGACTATTACCCTATTGTAAACTCGTTGACCGTAGAAACAATTAAAGTGAAACATTATTATTTCCTTCACGCAAGATATAAATCCTAAATGATGTATACAAATTAATCCGATGGACATCTAAATAATCCGTAACTTCATTGTTAAGGTGGGTGGTGTTATCTTCAATGGACTCCGGCTGGGTAGTTCATGACGTTCCATTAGAAAGAAAATATCCATTCGGACTACGAAGCTACCAATTGTAAGGGCATACCGACTTTAAGAATAACAATATTAACGATGGGATTTTATTGATATGTTGATCCGTCGACACCATCAAAGTCCATAAATGATTCAGCTATGCACGCTCTGGTTGTGACCAACAGTTACAGCGACCGTCGTTATAAACCCATAACACTTCTAGCGGTGAAATGATGTATATAACGTATGTCGATTAAGCAGATTATTCAGTTGTCAGTGACACTCTGGTGCTGAGAATGTTTTTTACATAGCGATAAACTGATACCATATATAGACTCATATGCTGTATATTAACATGGAGAAAAAACAGCAGGTCAACAAAAATAGGAAATTTGTGTTATGTTAAGTATTTCTAACAAACATCATTATTATAATATACGGTCGCAAACGCACACTCCTGCAACGCGACCACCTGTGAGTCGAGATTGTTTTTATCTGTCACATACATGTCTGCAGGGGGTTGCTAGTAGGTCAATAAAGATAAAGTCAATCGGGCACGCCTGGCCATATCAAATATGAATGGAGTAGACCCAAAACCAATGAAGATCCTGAAACATTTATAAATAGGACAAAGGAATGTCCGCGGGCGACCGCTTTGATACAAAATTCATGTTTGATAGGATAAAAAAGGTCATTTGTACCCACCCCCATTATACATGGATTTGTTCCAACTTTAGATAAATATTTTTTATTTAACTCTGTAATTTTTTGGCCATTTTGGATATTGGCGACGTTTTATCACGGTTGGGCCTATGAGAATTATTTTTTACTATTAACTACGTACTCTTATAGGAGGCTATAAGTACACTACTTCGTGATTCTCTCTCTCTCTCTCTCTCGATATTATCTCGCCTCCGGCATTAAAGTATACGTTAAATATTTGTTTATTAATCGAAATATCTATACAATTGTACCCAAAACAATTTATCGCCTTCTAAGGTACTTCTAAAGTCGAATAAGTTAAGACAAAGAGGTGCTCGGAGCTATGGCAGAATCAGATAAAGGCCATACCCGCCCATATGACTCGGCCCACGTCGAATAAATCTTCTACGTTCGTATTAATTTACGCCGATCTGTGTTTGTACGGCGTGTTATACGTTATATTCGCTTTAACACGAAACCACCGTCATAAAACATCCTAGGCACGTTAACTTATTCAACCAACATAATATGGAACCAAAAGCGCAAGCAACCGAATAGACTCAAGATATAAGCCCGCTTACATACCAGTGTTGTTTCACCTCAGTTTTAAACTCGTACTATTATTGTGAACATTTACTTTTTAATTAGTGCCATCCGAATGAAATTGTAGAGAAAATGGGAATTTTATGTTAAAGGGTAGTTGTATTTTATGTTATAGTATTTTAAAAATATAACAAAAATTATTATCTGCGTCATGAATCTAATTAATTTTGTTATGAATTTTTGTGCAATGCCATTCCACTCTTCTAATTTCGCCGCCTTTAATTTCTCCGTGCTCCAATTGCGAAGTAGAGACAACAATACTCTCGTCGTTTCTCTCTGAGGTGCACCTTTAGCGGTCCGTATACCCTTGATACAGCAGACTGGCTCAAGAGAAGTCGGGCAGCAACCGTATTGCAACAGGGTAACCACTTGAGAAGCTTCTTCAGGCGTAGTATCCATAGTTTCGTTAAAATGATGAATGCAATTTCTAGATATGTGTATAGGTTAACTTCTTATAAGCGATTGATAAGTTAAACCCGTTGCGGGTTTTTTCATATGGTAATTGAGAGAAAATTTTCCTCTTTTGGCATTTGAATTACTTTAAATTTAATTTAAAATTAATTTATCAAACTTTTCATAGACATATGGTTTTCATGAATATATTATGTAATTTTTTATTTGCGCAATTATGGAGTGAGTCGATTTGGTTGCTTCCGAGAGTACCAAACATCTTACTATACTTAAATAAAATAAAATATGAAAAAAAGTAATATATGAATGGCTCGTTTATTGGCTTACGTCAATCTTAACCGATTAATAGATGGGCGATTAGAACGATGAGCAATGTGAGTGGAAGGGAGAGAGGTTCTCTGGTGTCCTGCCGAAATAGGTTTCGAATAAAAACCATTTTCCGGTATTTTTGAAAGGATAGTCGTACTAACTAGGCATGTAGGTATGGCCATACATGCAATTATAACAATTTGTTCATCAATAGTGACCGTTAAATATGAACGGTGTACACTTCCTTCTTCATGTGCGCGTTTTAAAATATTCAGTGGGCACAAATTTTGCTTATACTTATTTATGAAGTACCAACTCATCAACATATAACGTAACCCGGCGTCAGCCTGTCCAAGTTATTACCCCTTTCGGGAATTAGTTCGCCTTTAATTTCGTTAAGCGCCTGAGACAAACGCCAAATAAACACGAACCTATCTGTGTGATTGTCTCCTCGGTGCCTGGTTGACCGAGCTTACATAGCTTGTAATCTTGTCGTTAAGAAAGTATTATCTTCGTTGAAACGATATAAAACAACCGTATTTGTTAGTCCATTCCTACCCATCTTCTATGAGTATTTACAATTGAAAATTACACAAAAGCATTAAAATGTATTCTACGTTATTAACGTCACGACATGCCACGGCGCGGTTGGCATTAATTGAAGAGGGCGGCAAGTCGGCGCACCGACTCATGGGATACTAGGACGAACAGCTCAAGGTATTTAAATTAATGTACATTTATGATTTAATCGGTCATCCTTATGAATTACATTACTGTAAAAATATTTAAAGTTATATATATACACATAGACTGATAAAAACGAATAATTTCACTTAGAAAATAATAAAATGCGTTCGATGGAGTCTATCCAAAGATGCTGTCGTAAACCTGCCTTTTAATTAACTCGATTGAACATTTAATTGAAACACACGTTCAAGGAGTTTACCTTTAATTTGGCTAAGCCTAGTGACAATGGCACCCGGATGGCAGCGCTGTGTTCGCGCCAAATTAAATCCATAATCTGTATTGAATTTTGTCAAGTTTTCATCGAAATATAGGGATGAATTTTATAAGTCTAATTCTTTACCGTCGTGTTTTCATTATCTTTATTAATAAATATACCGCTGTAATATTTGTTTCGAAATTCTCTCTACGATAATCCTCTAACCAAAGTTTTGCCGTAGCGAAAATTTAATATTTTTTTGTAGCTGTGTACATACACAAATCAAATATGATATTTCACATTTGTAAGCAAGGGTTATTTCCCCCATTATATATTTTTTACCACTTACAGAGCATTATTCATATAATTCTCTCCTATTTTCGTTATTGGTTTTATGTACGTCTCTATACGTTTTTAATAAAATTATTGTGATCCTGTGCCTAATGGGTTGCCTGGAATAAAACGCTGTATAATGATAAGGCCGTGCGTCGTTTCGTCTACTTGTTTGTTTACCTTTTCTATGTGTTCTGTGGCCAACAAATAATAATGAGTATCTATTCTAATTTATAATGTGTTGTTGTCTTAAGTGTTGTATTGAGATAAGATCTCTATTTGCTCTGAATAGTCCATGGTGAGATGTGAGGGAACACCCTAAAACATAATATAGTTTGAACCAGAATGTATTTGCTAATGTTTGTATGTATTTGATGTTTTATTTGTTGTTGTATTTGCTAATGTTTGTATGTGTTTAATGTTTGAATGTATTTGTAATGTAATTTGCTTATAGTAGTTTTGCACCAGTCGATCTTTTTTTTATATATATTGTACTAGCGGCCCGCCTTGGCTTCGCAAGGGTGTAATTTTATTTTAAAACATGTTGAGATAAATTTATAATTTTATCTTTATAAAGAACAAAGGTATGTATT
>DWPT01005187.1:0-12455 GCA_018251895.1 Agathymus mariae mariae | reverse complement strand
GAAGCCAACGAACTGTCAAATATCAGCTAGGTATTGTTTTACGCGTATAAGTATTCTTTAAAAAGATTAAATTAATACTAGAAGCTTTCACAGATAACAGTCTTAATATTGATGTTTTAACACTACAGTCGATTGTAAATAAACTCATTTGCATGATAATTTTATAAGATGTTGACAGCTCAACGATATAGTATTATGTAACTACTGTAAGGCAGATTTTAGAATTAATGGGCCAGTATATTAATAATATCGTTCTAAAGCTCGTTCATAAAGTCACATAGCCCCTTCGGACCACACGCCGTCGATGTAGCAGTGCAGCACTCGCTTTATTTGCGTGATCCATTAACGGAACCTTTTATTGAAACACGCTCAGTGTGTTACAACACTTGACATTAAATTTATGAAACACCTTCACCTTTTTGCTCAGCTGGGTAATAGCGAATATATATTTATCGTAAAGGTAGGTCGACTAGAATCAACTTTTTAAATCAAATTTTCCAACCGTCTAATTGAGCTACAATAAATCAAAGTATAGTAGCGGTCGATCAAAATATAATTACTTTCATATATTGTGTATCGATTGAAGTCATTCGATGAATGCGACTTTATGAAAATGAACTTTAGAGCCAAACATGAGCCAAGTATTATCGCTAGTCATTGGAAACGCATGAAAAGGAAATTTTGATCTCGTAGTCCTCATATCAGTAAGTAAACTCATGTATTTATCGTAATTTTAATTTTTGTAAAAAATATTCGAGAAGCTATAGCAGTGTAGAACATTTTTAATTTTTTTGTTATCTTCATCGATCAACGGCCATTTTGTGCATTACGTGTAAATATTCTGTAGGTAAGGAAACTTTGTCTAATATAACAAACATGTGTAAAATTAAATAAATTGTGTAAAATTAAAAAAGTGTTTTAGTTCCACATTTGTAAAAAAAATTCACTCCCCACCCACTAAACCACACCACCCGCCAATTAAACGATTAGATAAAAATGTAAATCTTTTTAAAATTACTATACTTCATTCGCACCATATATTTTGTCCGCTCGTCATACTGTTCCTGTATAGCCGTTTTTTGATGACGAGGGGGAAACCTTCCAAAGGTACCCGGTGCCGTGGGAGCGACACCGGGTTATGTGCGATTTTTACTCAATAAAACCCCCCCGGTGGCCTTCCTCGGCGCTTGTGGAGAACTCCGGGATCTCCAAAAGGAACATAACCGGAGTCCTCCAAGCGCGGCGCCCTTATGTTTTAGCTCCGCCCGCGAGGGACTAAAGGCCCCATCGCTCGCCATCGCCTTACAGCGGTATGCGGCCACACATACCGGCGTCCTTCCCGGGGCTGCGGATGGACTGTTCGAGCTCCCACTCTAGCCGCCCGCAACCCCGAAAGCCCCCTTTTAGTCGCCTCGTATTCTGGTCCCGAGTCTGTCGGTTTGCAGACGATGACGGCAAACGTTGAATTAACAACGTTCGCGCGTCAGCAGCACAGAACGGTGACAACAGAAAAGTGACTTTAAACAAAAGTTACTCTGTTATGGTCATTTATTGATTAGCCTTAAGATTTTCGATTGAAATCTACTATCGACCTATCGTCGTGTACGATTTCTTCACACGTCAACACGACAAACGAAACAGAACAGCGAGAACAATTATTTATTCATACGGAAATTAATAAAACAAATAGTGTACAAATTATTTTTTGTTACGCACTGAATCGAAGCTAGTTCAAGTGTCGCACGTCGGGCACGGCGTAGTGCGGGTTGGTGACGCTGTTCAGGACGAGGTAGCGCGCCAGGCGCGACAGGAGCGCGCGCTCGCCGCCCGCCGCGCGCCACGCCGCCACGTGCCGGTCGCTGGACTCGCACTTGGGACGAAAGGGGCTGCGTGCACCGTGCTGGCGCCAGTCTCACCGTGGTATGCTCAGTTGAGCGACGGCCGCGGCCACGACCGCTGATCTGATCGTCGCCGGGCCTTCTATCGGCCAGCTTAAGGGCATGTTGTGTTGGTACCGCCCTGCTAGGTTCGACTGTCAACTGTTTGTATGCTTTTTGATGGGTGCGTCGAATGGAACGTAATAACGGCGCACCCCGCTTCAGTGTTGGATGATGTCTTTCATACTGGGGACGTGTATTAGTGAAGGTGACCACTTCCCATCATTCGCTCGTTAGGTATACAGAGGTCCCCAGTAGAATATCTATTTGCTAGCAACAGACACGCTAGTTAAACGTCCACGAGACGAAACAATCGATGTCAAAGCTACGAAATTGTCAAAAAAATTAAGATTTTCCTGAGCCGTCCATGACTCGGGGAATACGTTAAAACAGTAATCTAGTTGTTACAAGTACATGCGTGATCTATGGGGAATTAATGAGCAGTCATCGGAATCTATCGGTTTTCTTCTTTTTCTCCCTATACGGCGACCCTGTCCGGATTCGAACTGGGAATCTTGTGATGCAGATATTAATTATCAATTTTATTCGAAAGCCTCCCAGCGGCCAACGTACTTCCCAGAGAACAGGACAGGTTCGCGCTCTACCAGTTGCAAAACACACTTATCATCACTTACCGACGAAATATCTACAGCCTTGTTCTTTCCGGGAGCCTACAAACAACAAAATAATTATTATAATATTATGTCAACTGTCATCGAAGCGTTTAGATTTGGTATATTAACTGTGATACAGAACGGGGAGGAGATCCCCTATCAGGTGGCCTGTATGTTCATGTATCAGCTTTGTAATAAAATTAATGTGATACAGATAAATAATATCTATCTTCTTGGTCGCGTTCCACTAAGCGATCACAACGACCACGCTCACGAGCATAATTTTTTCCGTTCCACTAGCTTGTGGACGTTCGTAGCATAAACCCAAATGGAACGGGTTGTGAGGTGTTTTATGCGTTGCGTTAAAATTGCAAATGGCGGATTAAAAATTACATCGAAAACTTAAGAGGTTAGGTTGTAATTTGTAAACATTAACCCAACAAGTTTAAAAATTATTGATTAACTTGCTTTATCATGAAAGAAAATACTATTTTCTTTTATATTAATATATACAACGTGAGAATTTAAAATATAATTTTCCCAATTATACAACTTTTCAGTCGCCATTTTTAAACTATAAATCGCGTCAGATTTCTCAACGCTCACATCAACCTAGCTCGCGACATGGGGCGTTGAGGGCTCGGCGTGAGCGAAAATAATGTCGTCATTAATGACGTTTTCACTTAGACCACAACGACCGCGATCGTCAATTAGAACGCTTAATGGTACGTTTTGGGCGTTCTGAGCATCAAGTGGAACGCCCGGCTGGTGTATGTATTTTACAGATTTGTTTGATGACCGTAGACATCGATGGAAGGCCCACGACGCGGGACTCCGTCGACTTAGCTCCGTAGACATATGTATGTTTTATGTATATCATCACTTAAATCAAACATAATTAAAAAGCAGATTATATTTCGGTAAGTGGCCCATCAATTCTGCCAGTAAAAACTAACTATATCTGGTGAGACCAATTATTAGTGTGATATTTCTTCACTTAACACACTGCCACATGAGCGTGGCAGCCGAGACGACCAGACCAGTTCCGCTGTTCCGCTAACTAAGCTAACTGCACAGTCACAGAGAACCTCGTCGGCGACGTGTCCGCAGGGCGGCGGCGCGACGCGCGACCTCGGGGCCGGCGGCTCGCCGTGGACCTCGTCGAACTTACTTCTCACCATATCGTGCACCTACGATACACCCAACGTTACGTTACGATGCCTCTGTTTACATAAATGCACATACTTTAATTATTTAGTTACCCGTTGACTAATCTGTAACGCGGGTACATTGGCGTAGAAGCACACCGCCTGAAGCGATTCAGCTCCTTAACTGCCTACGTTTTATAATTTCTAATTAATCTGTGTTCGCGGTATTTCTCAAGTGCACCCCAAGCGGTTAGACGTGTTTCTTTTATGCGTGACATTTTAATGTGATTATTCACCGTCAGATGTTTCGGGTGCTCGTTTTCTAGTCAGTAGCACATTGTTTTTTAATGCAAAACTACCAAGTGGTGATGAAGTAAAGTGACGTAGGGTGAAATTAGCAGAGAGCGGTATTAACTTTACTGGCCGGCAAGTGTGTTATCGGATGACGAAATAGTCCTAATGTTTAAATGTATGTTTTGAATCTGTGACATGAAAAGTAAATGGTTGAAATCGTAAGATTTTTTTCACTTTAAACTTACATTATTATTGTTATTTCACTCATCTCATGCCAATTTCGATAAAAATGTTAATAATTCCGTGACGTTCTTCTTGTATACAAAGGTGTCCAAATATTATCATAAAAAAAAAATGAAAAAAAAATTATGATACTTACAATTCATGTACAAAAAATAACACTGAATAATTTTATTAAAATTAAATGATAATTTTTTATACATTAAGAGTCATAGATTTAATATGATAGATAATATTTAGTAAATACTTGAATATATCTGTAATAGGATATTTCAAAATGACGTCACAAGATTCACATGAGTAATGAATGAAAGTTAAAGGAAACGAGTTGAAATTTGTAATAGGTACCGCGGCGCCCTCCTGTTCGTGCAGGTCGGCCAAGAGATCAGCGAACGTCTCCTGGTACAGCGCCGACATGAACGGCTTCGTGAAGTACTCGTACAGATCGTCGATTAAGTTCATCTGTGACACAGTTAAAGTAAACATATTCACACACAAACATGTTGTTATGTATGTACCTATTCGATACATTGTCTCGTGTATACCAGTAAAGTGCAGAGGGTAGTTGTCACAATGAACAGAGCCAGTCTTGTGACGAACTAGGTACGGACCGGACGTGTGTCAGGGTCGCTCAACGTGAATGCGATAACAATACTGGATTTTACACGTAACACATTCGAACCTAACTACCGACTGTCCGACGTTCGCGACTCCAGACAACGGAGCAGATTTTCATATTTGTACCTAGCATTGTGCATTTTTCTTCACCGGTCGTCGCCGAAGTCAGTGGGCGATGGCGACCATTTATCATAAAGTGACCTTTATTCTTCCATGACATAAACATTAGCGTTAATTGTATTGATTTCTCAATTCAAAAATATTAATATAAAATAAAATCACCTATAATCATATCGAACTTCACCGTCATGTGGCCATAATAATATTAGTACAATTAAACAAATTTGATAAATAACGTACATTGATATAGATATGAGACTATAATAATATTTAAAATGCACACAATCGAGCACTTAAAAGCATATCGAAAATCAACAGGATAAGTTGGCTCTTCAATGGTTCGACACAAAAGAGTATAATACGACATGTTAATGCCGGTATATTATGGATTTTGATATAGTATTCCATGTACAATGATACTTTCAAAGGTGTGTAAGTCTGCCAATCCACACTTGGCCAGCTACTATCATTTTCTCTATCACATTGTGGGACATGAATTCCATTATTAAATGCAATGGTAAAGATATACAAACATATTTTTATGAATTTCATCAACGCTGTTAAAAAACCCGACACCTTACCACACCTGGGGATACCAGTGAAACAATAACAGTGACGGACTGCGACGGTAATGAAAGGTAAATTTGAACTTTATAAGCTGTGTTCACCTGAAATCTAGTGAGCAGCTGGTTGAAGTAGGCCTCGTGCTTCCCGTACAGATGCATGAAGATCTCAGAACAGAAGGGCTTCTTAGAGAGACACGTGACGGCCTCGATGCAGTGCAACGCGTTCAGCTGCAGCCGGAAGTAATTCCCGCACTTGTCCGTCACCAGCGTGTGGCCCTGCACGACGACACGTCGATGGTTAAACATTATGAAACTTCAGTACTGGTGTTTCTCAGGGATCTGTATTATTTCCTATACTATATAAGAACTACTGTATAAATGACATGTTACAGTAAACAAATTAATTTAGCAAATTAACACTTACTATCAAGTATAACTGAAGTTAAACATTACTGAAATTAGTCGTAAAGTGATTCATCATGAATTGGGACTGTTATGAAATGTGACAATAAAATCACGAGCGACACAACAAATCCAAGTGCAGTAGTGTCAACGTCGTGCGATTTATGAAATCCCTAAACAATTCACAAACTCGCGTCAAATGTGCGAGTGCATATGCTAGTGACCTGATTCGGCAGCAGCAACCGCACGGCCTCGGGCGTGTCCCGGCCCGGCTTGCGGAGCTGCATGTAGTACAGCGGGCCGGGCAGCGTGGCCGACTGGAACACCGGCGACTCCCACTTACTCACCGGTTGCCAACGACTGCAAACGGAGTACACTTCAAGCTACGACCTATTAACGGCCTGCTGCGAGACACAGACCTTGTTTGTGCCGTCACGAGCACGCTGCTCCACCGCGGATTGATAACGCGGACGGACAGTTGCAGCCCGGAATGGAACGGTATATGATGTTCCAACACAAATCACACTTTCACCTTATATCGTTATACGGCAGAACACGAGACACCTGATGATATATGGTCACAGTCACACCACTGACGCCTTGCCGGAACAAAAGGAAGCAGTAAATAAACTACTTTAACTATTTCTTCATATTTGGGTTGCAAAGTGAAACTCATCTAAAATCTTTTTAAGCCACCCTGCAAGCGTCGTCGATAAGTTGTCGCCCGAAGGTCTCGACACGGCTTAACGTCAGCTGCGTAACGATAACAACAGGCACCGATGACCGATCCTTACAAATTCACATAGCAGATTTAAAACTTTGAGTCACTTATATCACACCGTCACGTGTGATTAATCAAATTCTGAAGTTGATCAGATGATTGGCGGTGATATTACACGTTCGTTCCTTGCTTCGGAGGGTAGTTTGAATAGTCTACACACGTATTTAACACTGCATCGTAACCAGCGCTCGCTTCGCTGCAGAAAATCTACGGCTTACGTATGTGAATAGCACCCGCATTGTTTTAGGAAACGGTTTATCTAGTAGAATTAGTAACATGTTAATTTATTATAATAACTACAGCCAACAAGTTAAAATTTCAATTTCAGTCCTCTTAACGGAATGTCCAAATAACGTTTATTTCCTATTTCGTTTCTTTCTTATTATTTTGTATATTTAAATACGTCTCATTCCTTAGTCAACAATGCATCACACTCGAATCCTCAACGTCCACGAGAGGCAGAGCTCTTTTACAATCAGAACCCCCCCCCACCCTTCGTTCATCGAGTCATCGAGTTCATCATATTTTATCAAGTAGATATATTTATATATAGTACACCTGCATCATCACATAAAGGATATATGAGAAAAATTATTAGGTGTTAGGCCTTTATTAACGCAATAGAACACAATACAGTAGTTGTGAGAATTTTTCTCTGTTTGTCTGTGCGTGTGCTCGCGCTAATCTCAGAGACTGTTCAACCGATTGCATCAAGGTTTTCACTTATGTCTTACAGTAAGAATCACTTAAGAATAGGTTTCATTGCAATCCATCCATAAATAAATCAATTATAAAGAGAAAAACTCAGTCTTAAAACAATGTAGGTGCTATTTCATACCGTAAAGCATAGTGTTTCTGAAGCGAAGCGAGGGCAGTTTGCTAGTATAACATAAATATCATACTAACATTTCATATCACTTGCTTAGCGATCGACTCGTTATCATGATTATTTACTTCTAAAACGAATAAGAAGTAAATGACCGCAATCTACATCACGAAACAAGCTAGAAGATCCATCTATTCATCGAGGCAGATCACAAGGTGGCCAATAAACAAGTGTAACTTTAAAATGCACCGTTCCATTATGAAAATGTACGTTATTGTTCGAGGGGCGACAAAACCACTGCGACGACGGTGGCGCCCCGTGGCGGTCACTTGACGAAACAACTGGCTTGATGTAGCGTCGCGTCGCCACCGTCGCCGGCCCTCGCTGCACGCAGCCACTTCACACGTAGTTCGCCGTAGTACCAATAGATGTCACTGCTCCGTTACATAGGGATCATATTTGAACGCAATATATACGAATACGACGTTGGAAGGGTACGATAGCTTAATGGATGCCAATTCCAAAAATTCATTATTTTCTTAAATAGTATATTTAGTAAATACTAGTATATTCTATTGAAAAATATATCTCTGTCGGCGGCGATATACGGCGGAATACGGGTACTAAACTGAAAACTGCACATGACCTGAGTGATGGCAGCACCGTCGCTATGACTCAACACTCGGCACCTCCATCTACAACGGAGCCTAGCTCAGGGGGCAAAGGCAATAGCAGGCCTCACTTGTCTCTCAACCGAGCTGGAGACAAGTACTTCTCTGCTAGGAATAGTTAGACGCTTCGTTTGTAATTATTGCTTAAACAGTGAATTCTTATGGAAACATTACTCAGCTCGAATTACCCAATCGCCAGCCCGCGAAGGTGACTGACCAAGTCGCCACCAATGCTGTGTAATGCAATAGTTTAAGAACCGATTAATAGTAATCGGTAATCTCAGTCTCGTGTGTTAACTGTCGTCATTTTGGTTTAGAAGAAACTACAGAAAGTCGAATAAATATTAAAAAATATATAGACATATCACATACTGATAAATATGTGCGTTAAAATATGGTATAATAATTAGGGTATGGTATGTATGGGTCGCGAGTAAACAATTTAGTTCATCTTCACGTCTTGACGGAACACGGTCACCGAAGTGTAACACGCATACATACACATACACACGCTACAACGCCTGAAACTATTTACTATTAACTATCTCGAATGCACTGTACAGGGGTACGTACCACTTAGCGGTGCTGAGCGACAGCCGCGAGCTGGTGACGCTGGCGAGGGTACTCCTCGTCCTGAAATAAATATGATATTCAAACCATACTATCAACATTTTGATACTAATAGTGTCCAGTAAATCGGTGCTTGGAAGCTACTCTACTATTATCCTTCCTAGTAGAATGGCCATGGAATTGCAATAGTATCAGTAAGTTGACCAAAAAGTTCTCGGTTTAGGATTGGTCCTTCGAGCATCGTACTTCTAACGTTCAACATCAGGTTTTTCAGCTCAGCCTGACCTCCAGGATGAATAGATAATGATAATGACCACAAGAACTTCAATACGTCAGCAAGTCCCTACCGTGAACCGTCACAGAAATAAGAGCAGCAATAAACTCCTAAGGAGAATATTTTTCTAGTCGATGTTAAAAACACTTAAATAATAACTTAATATGAAAGTTTACAGTAGCCTCGAATGGTAAGAATGCCTCAGACATGAGCTTTGTAGGTACTACAATATGGCAGATCCATTACGTGTATTTTACAAAACTATCCACTACGAGCAATTTGGCACCCAAGCCGGCGGCACTAGTCTAAGCTATTCCGGCGTGCTCACCCTGACAAGCTGGAGCTGTGACGTGGCAGAACTTCTGCAGAGAGCGAGTCCGGTTCGGGAGTTCGGCACACGAACGGATCTAGTTTGTGGAGAAACATGGCAGCCAACTACAACAAAACCACTTTGATACACTGGAGGACGGGTTTTATTTTAGTAGCGGAACAACCTTCAGCTTGTCGTATCACTGATCGCGTCTAAACTGGAGCGCATTGATATATTTCTTATTTGAATTATATTTAACCTCCGCTGGTTGCAACGTGACGGATGGCACTCGTATACGGTGGTAGGATTGTTAGTTAACCATGTTACTGCTGTACACTGAAGATCCTGTAAAAAGACTTCCCCGCTTCCTTCTTGAGCAGTGGCTCGTCAGTGTTGCTTCTTGTGCGAGGGAGTACCATTGGCGACGGTCACAAGGATCACTCGCGATTAGTGTCTCGTTGGTACGTTTGTCCGATATTAACATTAATAAAAAACATTGCCTTCGACCTTGTACCGTAAACGTCATCAAGTCTTCGACCACACCGGGCGTTTTAATAGACAATCGTTGCTAACTGTGTGTAATGACCAGTTCCAATTTCAAGTCTTTCTTTCTTTTTTACCTTCTTCTCATTTCCTGGCCGACAACGCATCAGTGATACCTTTAGTCTTGCTGATGTCCATAGGCGACGATGACCACTTACCATTAGGTGGCTCGTCTGCTCGTTTGTCGGCTATTAACATAAAAAATTGGCTCTGCAGTAACCTTGAACTAAATTAACACTAAATAAATTTGTATTGAGCGTTCATCAATTTAAATAGAACTCAGGTTCCAACTGGAAGTTAACTGCAATGTACCGTTAGTAACATCCCCCCGGGATGGTCGTATCGTCCGTCCCGTGGCAACATATGGCATAAATGTCAGAGGCAATCTGCCCCGGTGCACCCACTACCTGGGGATCTCCTACATTAGTTTACTTTCAACCCACTCGACGTTAAGTTACACCGTTGAAATCATAAAAAACTATCATTATTGCAGTGAACAAACGGGAATTACTGAACTCCACGGCCATGTTACCCATCACAGAGCTTAGCAATTCTATCGTGTGTGAGCCAGACGGGGTAGCCAGTGGACACTCACAGCCTCCCCGACGTCCTCGGAGCAGTAGTGGCGGTGCAGAAGGCGGTCGGCGTGCAGCCGGCGGGAGTACCTCGTGCACGGGCCCGCCGCCCACACGTGCGGGTCGTTGGTCTCGAACGAGCGCCCCACCACCAGCCCGCCGTCGTACACCAGCCCGCTCTCCGTTATCGCTGCACGCACAACGTTCGTGTACGCTGGGGACTGTGCGGACGCGCGCTACACGGAGTAACGAAGCGCGCGACTGGGCTGACTTTGTTATGTATGAACTAATTAAGAGTGACTTCTGCCCCCCGCTACGATGTTCTATTGCCGGGACAGATTACTCGTAGTAGCGGAATGAATTAATGCTTAATAAAGTTATTGTTGATGAGCAATGATAACCAGACCAGTTAGCCACAGATTCTTGGCCACTTACCTATTGCGACTGCCCTCGTAAATTCCTCATTATACTGTATTGCGTAGATTAATTTCAGCGTATTTAGAAAAAAAAAATTTCATATCTTAGTTTTTTCACGCTACCCCCACAGTGCGTATATACAGATGCACGTGATGATAAGTAACCTTTAAAGCTGTGTATGTCGATGCCCCGCCGGCCGTAGTAGAAGAGCGCGAAGCAGGGTAGCATCAGCGAGTGCAGCGGCGCCGTCAGCCGCACGGCGTCCACGCGCGCGCCGCGCCGCCGCCAGCCGCTGTGGCGGCACCGACGCAGCACGCGCACGCCCAGCCGCGCCAGGCTCGCCTGCGCCCGCTCGTCCACCTGCGCGAGCGAACGACACATCAACTATCGGATGATTCACGCCGGGTGCGGGTTGGTACAAAGGTGTTCGCGTGAGCAGAGTTTACCGTCTCGTTGTTGAAGCAGTTGACCCTGAGCGCGGCGCCGTCCTCGGGCGGGAAGGCCTCCACCAGCGCCAGACAGCCGGCGGCCAGCCCCAGCTCCAGCAGCGCCGCCACGCACGAGTACGCCTCCACGCACTCGCCGTACACTACTATTTGATTGTCCGTACTCAGCGCGTGGCTCGTCTCCTCTGAAACATAACGTGTACTGTAACGTGGTACTCCTCGCTGGACGATGGCGTTTGGTTTACTTTTTAACGATTTTTAGGTACCGTGGGAGAAAGTTAGTGAGGAGGTGTTTTTATTTGTGAGGTCTCCCCCGTCCACCGGCAGCGGTGACTCGCACGACGTGGCCCATTTGCTCCTTCGCCGGCTGTTCTACTATACTTGTAACTGTACTTACTGTGTCTACGTTGGTGCTCAGATCGAGCCGGTCTGAAGCCACGCGCAGGCTGCTGCTGCAGCACATCGAGCGGTCGTCACTCATAAAACCCCAAAAAAACACAATATTTTTCAAACTAGCCGGACTAGCGAAATGTAAATGTAAATAATATCTTTACGTTCAATTAGGTCGAAAATAAGAAATCGTGAGTACCCATGACAATTAAAATTACAACGTCCGCGACTATTATGATTAAAATTTAAAATTATATTTAATTTGTTTTCTACTCACTGGCTTCGGAGACCATCTTCAGCAGCTTCCGCAAGTAAACGTTGGCTTCGTACAGCGAGTTAACGAGCATCACGTTCTCCGGCAGGTCAGGCGGCGGCGGCACCCGGACCGGCTGGTAGGTCGGGTCGTCCATTAGCGTCCGGTCGCACGGCTTGCCTCTCCTAATGATACAATGGCCAATAAATTATGAAAGGCCGATAAATTATTAGCGGGACTTATCGGCCTCGACTGTGAACTATCAGTCGCATCCAAAGATATGCTTTTAAAAATTGGGTTTTTGGATAGGTTAATTAGAAATATAATAATTTATAATAATAAGCAGATAATTTAGGCCGTATTGGGACGGTCTAGAACACTCACCCCAATCCCACGCTGGCAGAACAGGGTGTCGTAAGAGGCGACAGAAGCCAGCCTGCTTGGTGGTAGGGCTTTGCGT
>DWPT01005186.1:0-12455 GCA_018251895.1 Agathymus mariae mariae | reverse complement strand
CTGTCGCCTCTTACGACACCCTGTTTTGCCAGCATGGGATTGGGGGGAGTATTCTAGGCCGCCCCAATACGGTCAAAAATGTCGCTGTTTTTGTACCTTTCTCAGGAGTAACGTCTCAGCAAGATCCATAGATACTGCGTTTAGTTCAAATAATTCGAAATTGTTTATTGTTTAAGGATTTTTTTATTTACAAAAAGACTTACTTCGCTTAGAGAATTATCCGCCAACTGATATATTCCATTGCACAGCACCCTCCCATCCAATTTATTTGCTTAGCAGTGAGTAGTCTGACGTAATAAATTCAGCTAGTTTACTGTTGAATGTATTGTAAAGTTGTGCTCCCTCAAAGATGTTTTCGTAACTGGTCGTTGGTTCGGTCAGGACAAGGAGACTGCCACAGCGGCGCGGCGTTCCCTATATGGCTTTGTTGCTGTAAAAAGGAGTGGCTGAGTGTCGAGTCACAGCGACGGTGCTGCCACCTCTGGCGACGTGCCGCGGTCTGTCTAGCAATGTGTTGATAACCGGACGACCGTCTAAGACCGACTTCAGTTGTCGGTGCTAAGCGGATGTCGTAGAAGTATCTTTATAATTTAATTTTGTAGAATTTCACCTAATTAATTTTGTTTTCGCTGTGCAACCTCATATTTCTATCAAATGTACAAGACGGAGCTGAATGCCAGCGTTGTACATTACATGTCTTATTCACGTGAGTTGAAGTGGTAAAAACCTTCTTCCAAGGATTTAAATAAAAGCACCACACAATTCAACGTAAAGATTAGTAATAAAGTGAGTACGCGCTTGATGCTTAATCTAAAAAAAATATGAGCATAGTTCGACGCATAATTATACAGTTGCGGTTAATGTTTTCACAGGCGCTAAGGGTCCTAATTTAGATTTAAAGTATAATTGTAAATAATGAATATAGATATATCGAAATAACTAAAACTATTCTAAACACAGGCAGTGATGCCGATTCACCATTTCAACATTCGAGACGGTCTCGGTCGTGGGTCAAGGGCAGATCGCATCCATTTCCTCCCCACACGCCGTCGATGGTCGATGCAGCTGTACCATCGGTGGTATTGAGTGTGGATTGCTAAACGCTGCGATGTCGCAACAGTCGTCACCACGCCGCGACATTGAAGCGAGGCGAACTAGTTTACTGCAGTGATGTGCACGCTTTGTGTCGATAATGATCGAATTCGTCTATTAAAATTGTGAAAGCAAGCTCTAGATCTTTACATAACGTAGTATAAATATAACATCGCGGTCGAGCCCCACATACACTCGTAATTTTTCAGTTTTCTCCTTATCATAAATAAATTAATAGTGAGGAAAAATAGGAAATTATTTTCCCCATAATGTTCACGAAGTGGAGTACGTTGTATAGAACCCATGCCCATCGGTGGGATAGTTATGAACTGTAATGGCGCTAATTGTAGTGAACAATGTGTATTGAATACGAATGAAAAATGGGTAAAACATAACTCATGTGGTACAGTGGCAACCAATAAGACGTGGACGCTATAGTTATACCATAAAGATTTGATTTATTGTCATAAATAAATAGTAATCGCTCACACATCCACACCCTCGCACTGGGACACTCCAAACTGGAAATTAAATGTTTAACTTTCACACAAATGTCTGCCCGTTCAACATCTGCCCAGTGTACAGCCGTTGCGACCAGTGAGTGTCGCCGTGCCGTGTCGTGCGACGTGACCCTGCGGCTGGGGAGCCCACGACATCGATAACTCTCTCCGCGACGTCACCGCACCGCGCCACATCACTAGTGGATTACGATTCGTTCGGAAGTGATCGGCGCGGCTCACTTTAAGATCGTTCTGTGCATAAGCGCGGTTTAAAAGTTGTAAGTCGAAGTCGTTCGCTACAAATAATGTTTTATACGTTCAGTGAATGAATAACCACAGCGGGGAGTCACACGAGGTATTTACATTATGTTGTTTAGTTTGTTTATCGGCTTTCGGAGGGTAAAATGGTAAGAGATCCATCTAACGTTGAATCCGCACCAAACAACCGTCCCCTGCTCGTGGCGCCCCCGACGGCCGTCGGACGAGGCTGTGGCACCAGGGCCGCTGTTGGAAGACTCTGGGCTCTCCCGCCCAGTGTAATCCGAGCGCTAGTAAAATTAATCAATAAAGTTATATTTATAATTTTATCTTTATAAAGGCGTCTCCGATGAAAGATCCTTGTGACACCTTGGTTCGCGTCACTGTATTTTCCCTTACTGTTTCTAGTAACAAACACAGCCCATGTTACTCGAGGGTAACGTACCATTGTAGTGGTGAAGGAATTATTAAAATCGGTACAGCGGGCGACGGCGGCCCATCGCCGTCGAGTGGCTCGTTCGATCGTTTGTCGGCTATTTACTTACGTATTAACGATAGACAACAATTACCACATTAGTGTTACAGATGAGGCAAATCACACGCAATTGACTGTAGCAACCCGCCCTGCCTTTCGCTTTGCAATATCCCGCGGATCCCGGACCGTGTCCCGGGACGAATGGTATCCTACATTATGACCCATTATATAGCTTATCAATTTGTAAGTAATATCTGAATCTGATCAGTGATCTAAGTGTTATTCGTGTTCAAATATACAGACAACAGTTTCAAAGGATATATGTATGCATCCCTGTATACAGATAACAAAATGTATGATTGATTTAGCTAATGTATAGTTTTATCATGAGTATAGTGTTTCTAATAAAACTACTCGTATATATATAAACGATATATACAAATAACGTTATAAACATACAGTAAATAAAATAAACACGATGTATTCCATATCCGATTTCAGGTCGACACAATGGAGTCCCTTCGGGGCGACCGCGACGTGGCTGCGGTGTCCGGCGAGCTCGGAGCCGCCGCGACGTCGACGGAGGGAGTCAGGCTGATCGTTGTGAGGCACCTTTACATGTTACACACACACACACACACACACACACACACACACACACACGCGCACAAGCACAGGTCAAATAGTGTATAGATTAACGAATCCCCATCGGTCAAGTTTATATATTTACTAACGGTCAAAAGGGAAACCGGACCCCTACATTTAAGGACCACTTTTACAGTACACTTTTCTTGGAAGTCCGATATCTGTCTCGCCGGTGGTGCAGCCGGCCGGTCGCGACGGCGTGGTGGCTTCGGACGGCCCGGCGCCGCGCCGCGCAGTGATTGTTTATTTACGTGTTTCGGGTGGAGTCTCAATTAACACGCGGTTCGTGTACCTCCCTCGCGACTGGCGACTTGTCAGCGGTCCTGGCGCTGCATATGGCTCGTCCAGTCATAATCTATCACAATAAAACTCTTAAGCAGACGGCCATAGTCCATCTACCTTATAATTTTTCGGCTACCTCCGTTTATCTTCGTGCTTCAATCGGCGCGGTGTCGGTGTTTAACTATCGTAAAGTTGCTTGTTCGTCTGCAGCTGAACCTCCCGGAGGACGAGGGCGAGGGCCTGGGCTTCAGGCTCACCAGGACGCTGTGGGACCCCTATCCCTGGGTAAGACAACAACACCACGCCACAAGTGTACCAGTGATACCTGTGCCAACAAAATAACTTACAGTGGTGATTCTAGAATTCACAGCGGACACCGCCAACGCATAAATTCCGGTGACAAATACAATTATTTGACCACATGTAAATATGTACGTGCAGCGCGCGTGTGGATAACTCTACAAAGCTCATCCACGACACGTTTCTACCGATTGTGTCTGAATGACGAATGAGCAGACACGGCGCTCCGAACTGGTGTTGAATCCTTCAGACGCACCGTTGTGTAGCGAGCAGTATGCGGTAGGTGTGTCGGTCCCTGAAATGTCACCGACAATGCGCGTCTAACTATCGAAACGCCGCCTCCGAAGTGTCATCTCGATACAATAACAACGGTGACAGTTGATCGTGATCTCCGGGGCACGGAGCGCGTGTAGTCCACTCGGGGGCATCTCTTTATACGCTGTATCGAATGACACGAGCCGCAGGGCAGCGAGGGCTGGATACCGACCGGTCGCGGTAAGCGTTTTTCTGTGTGCAGGTGCGGGAGGTTGTCCCGGACTCCCGGGCGGACTCGGCCGGCCTCCGCCCCGGGGACTGCTTGCTGCAAGCCGACGGGAAGGACCTGCTGGGAATGCCGGTGAGAAAATTGTATCGTAATTAACGTAAGAACACTCAGCACCGAACTAGGATGTTGCATGGACGTGGTCTTACACAAGACGTGTACTTACAAAACTTTAAACTCGCGCGGAACCGGTCTCGACCCTGTTATCTCCAGACGTCCTTGTCATTGATATATTCATCTATACCGTAATATCCTTAGCCTATGAGCTGTATTTTAATGCGTCGCTTAAAAGTTCCATTGGGCAACTTACTCATCTAGATACATTGTAATACGGAAACCTCTCTTTGTTGCTTCTCATTTATGACAAGACACTGCTTGCAAGCGGATAATATAATTTATGAAAAGTTTGTATCGATGCAAGAGCGTATCGAATCGATGCATATCTCACGAGTCACTGATCACATTGGATGTATCGCGTTTTCATCGCTATCGCGATTACATTGATGCATACAGAATAGTTAGGGCACTTTTAGGAGTCGTGTCGTTATTACAACGCACTCGAATAGTCGCCTTGTACAGTCGCTGTGCACTTATCCTCAGTAATCCTCATGAACAGATCGGACAAGTGGCCGGCGCGATCCGCGGCGACGGGCGCGGCCACGGCGTGTCGCTGCTGTGCTGGAACTGCGGCGTCGACCCGCGCGACGACCCCGAGGTAGCGACACGCACACACACGCACACGTCGCCGGTGTTCCCGCCAAAACGACGTATTCGCTCAACCGATATATCGATGTATCGCTTCCCATTTAATATGCAAGGAGTTTGCAAGTAAAAACGATTATATCTACAAAAAATAACTGAACTTTTGAAAGAACAATTATTTAATAATTTATCCTTCTTTGCATTCGCCGCATTCTCTAGTAATCGATTCGGTGCCGGTGTGACGGGGTGAAATGCGAAAAAAAGACAATTGGATATTCACATTTGCCTTGCAAACACACACAGATACGCGAGAGATCGCATTACGATAACTATTTTTGATAAGGTACCGTTACATTACGGCGAACGCGAGAAATTATCGGATCGATGCGTTGTTGTTATGTCGTAAGACGACGATCCAATACGCCTGTTTAGTAGTCTGTCCTGTCTGCTAGCAGGAGGTACACTGCATCCGATATCTCCGTTGTGTTAGCTACGAGCAGGTGTCGTGTCGTGTCGTGTCTCATCGAGTCACGTTACGTGGTGGTTGTCCCGCAGCTGCTGTGGAGCTGCGGCGGCGGCGCGCGCGGCGAGCGTGCCCGGCGCGCGCTGGACGGCGTGGTGCGCGTGCTCGCGTGCTGCGTGTGCGCGGCCACCGCGCCTGCCACCGCCGCGCTCAGCTGCGCGCGCTCGCATCTCTACTGCGAACGTGCGTACTTGTAATTGTAATTGTATTGGATGGCCGAAGCATTTGTAATTATGTTCTGGTAGTTTGAACTTCGATGTCCGACGTGGGAGATTCTGGTTCGAAACCAGTAGGACCCTGTGTCTATTAGCCCGGTACACACCAGCGTGCACCTGATGCCCGCTGCATACACAATCACAGTCCTCCTTCACCGCGCCGGCCTGTCACTATAGACGGAACTCCGCTAACCGACCGTCTGGTTCGCAGTGTGCTGGAGCAGGCTGGACAGGTGCGCCCTGTGCAGGGAGAGTCTACCACCCAAAGACTCGTCTTACGCCAGGAACCTGGTCGCGGAGCAGGTGAGTCGCTGCACGACAATAGATGGCGCCTCGCTTTTTATATGCTTCATAATATGCTATAACACAAATGGGCTTTATCGAGCACCAATAACAATCGACGCGGAGGTATTGCTAACGACTGACGGGCCGATAGTCAGCGGTCACCGTGGGCCAGGGTCCAATGTGTCTTTTGATACACCTGAAGTTTACATTCACACATGTGACGTCACGGAGTTGTACATTGACCAGGCCATCTATCTTCGTCCTCCATTCACCATCACGACAACAGCCATATACGAACACAAACGAACATTGTCGAGAGCCATTGATAACGAACAGAATCTATCACTGTCATTTGGTAACACCAACGATATCGTAGCAACAATTTACTTTGGCAGGTTTTCGAAGCGATAGCGAGTGAGTACGAGGTGAAGGAGGCGCAGCGCCGCCCGCGAGCCTCGTCCGCACACGCGTCGCCCTCCCGCAGCCCGTCCCACAGCCCGCTGCCGTCCCCGGCATCCACCCGCAGGGGGCAGTACCAGCTGTCGATGTTGGCCCAGCGGCACGCCCAGCACGCGCACAGCACCGACAAGTCCGCGTCCGACCCCAACATCCGCCGGTCGTGCGCCCGCGAGTCGCGTCGGACCACCCTCGCACCTGGCTACGCACGCACGAACGCGTGCAACAGCCAATCGCAGAGCAACAGCACAGGTACCTACTGCTTCACGGGATTAACGGGATTAACAGAGAAGCAAGTCAGTACAGTGGGCGAGGTGGTCAATAAGCACTCTTCGGGCTTTCCGTTTCTCACTGGGGCAGTCTGTCTGCGGTCTCAATTACGAATAAAGATCCTGTAAACAGACCGCCGCCGGTTGGCGAGGGGACTCAAAATACATTTTATTTTCCATATCAACTTGGAGACGTCCACGGCACCATTCCGACGATCAACGTTCAGCCGGTGGACGCGGACGCGGACGGCGGCGACAAGGGCCAGTGTCCGGCCGGGTGCCCCGGCGCGTTGCCGCACGAGCTGGTGGCGCGCGTGAGGCAGGCGTGCTCGCTGGTGGACCTGCAGCACTCCGCCCGGCTGTTGGACGCCATCAACAGTGTCGACTCGCACGAACCGCGGTAAGCACGACTTACTTACACGATGCGTTGCGCCGACGCGACCCGACGACAACGTCGGGTAGGATCGAACAATGAATCAAAATCTTTTAGCCAGTGAATGAAACACTTAATGAAATAATAAAAAGTTGTGTTGCAATGCAATTATCCACTAGTTCGTTGCGTTGCGCATGCGTTACACGCCGTTATACGTCATAGAGCTCCGTGCGGCGCGTCACGTATGACGGCGGCGATGCAACTCAACGAATGTTGCACGTTGCCGTAATTGCATTGCAACGCACAGCTGTTGAGCCCTATGCGTACAAATTCGTGTAGGTGTAAGCTGCATCTTAAAATTAGTGAGAAAATGATAATAGGATATGGATATTTCTAGATCGATTAATAAGAAACATATTTATTGGTGTCAAAAATTTCAAAGAAGCACCGAAGCCTCTCCTAGTTATTATATAACTGGCAAACGCCCCCCCGCCGCTTCGCTTCGGAAAAACAACCTTAAGCTTAAAGATAGCATCTGCATTTTTCTGGGTTTTTCTCGTTCTGGGAATTCGAAATACTTATATTAATTAATATTTTTTTATTTATGGATGGATTGCTATGAAAAAAATAATTATTAAGTGAGGCTTACAGCAATACATTAGAGAAAACCACAACGAAATCGATAAAGCTGTTTCTGAGATTAGCGTAACAAATGCACAGACAGACAAACATTTTTAAAGACTATTATTTTAATTTTTATTGTGTTTATAAAGGCCCGTATTGATGTTTTTTTTCTCATATGTCGTTCATGTACAGAAAGCGTTCATTTAAAATTTTATTATTACCATAGATAGATGGATAAGAACGGAAGTCAGACTATTCATCTTAACAGAATGCCCAGTTTAACTATTATATTCGTTATATTTAAAATTACCCGAGATCAAAAGTATCCCAGTTGACTCATGATACAATTTACTCGTATGCCAAATGTCATCCAAATCTCTTTAGTGGTTTTGTATGTACCATATTAGACAGACACCGTTAAAAAATAATTTAGTCATCTGTATCGATAACATTTCATCACCTAGCCCTTACATTAAAGTTTTCATATCCATAAGAATCCATATCGGTATAATTATTTTATGCTTTGTTAATTGTGTTCTCATACGTTCAGGAGCGGCGGCAAGAGGCACAGCAGCTCCATGGACAATTTAAAAAGCAGTATTGGATCGTCACGTGGTAAATATTGAACACACTCACAGTAACAATCAAATCGACCCTGTATTTCAGGTTCGTAACATATCTTGAATAGCTTAAACGATAAATTATAAATAAACTCTCGTCCGGGGCAGACGCTTGTACGACCAATTGATGTTTGTTTTCGAGTCGTGGGTTTGTGATATCATATTTGTGTATGTCCACGCCGCCCCGCGCAACCTAGTGCGGAGATGTGAGGGTGTGAAGGTTATAATTTTTTTTACATTTTTAGAATCACCGGTGTTCGTGTTGACTGCGCCCCCGATATATGTGCTGGCGTGCGATCATAACAGGACATAAATGTTAATTAATAAACAAATACGTCACACTGTCTTGCCGAGTGTTTTTTTTTCAATGTCTGTAACCAACAAGCGAGCGACGAACGACAGAAAAACCACCTGACGGTACCGTTTCTCCTGGTGCCGTGGCCGTTTCACGCTAACGCGTCCCACCAGATACCATGTTCAGGTGTACAGGTACCTCGGTCGCACATTCAAACATATGTTTGTGTAGTTTATTTATATACTATCAAATGCCCTCGCCTCGCTTCGGAAAAATTGCCTTACGTTTAAAGATAACATCTGCGTTTTACTGGGTTTGTTTCGTTCTGTGAATTAGAAATATATATATTGACTCGAAACTTTTTTTATTGGACACATTGCAATAAGATAAACTTTAAGTATTACGTGACGCTTACTGCGATATATAAATGAAATCCATAACGAAATTGGTCGAGCCGTTTCTAAGATTAGCGTGAACTAACGCACAGACAAACAAACCAAAATTCTAACAATTATTGTTTTGATTTTTATTGCTTCAATAAAGGCCCGTAATAATGTTTTTTCTCATAATATCATTCATGTTCAGAAAGCGATCAGTTAGAATTTTATTACTGGTAATCAAACAAAACCAAACTTTGGTGGTGTTTAGTGGGTAGGCCCCTAGACGCAAAAAAAGGCACACGGCCATCGACCATTTTTAGGTACTCTGTAATTTGTTTCTACTGTTCGAGATACCTACTGTTCATGTCACGACTAGGATCATAGATAACATATAGTTACTACTGTAGCTAGTCGATTTGAATTTGACAACAGATACCAAAATAGATCATACATAGTAAGCAGTGCTGCCAATGGCGGGGAAAATCCCCGATTTGCGGGAAATTGAGGGTTAGTGCTTGGAGAGCACGGAGAATGACATAAATCAGGGTATTTCGGGGAATCTAGACCAATATTTCTGTAGTATACATTTATTTCATGTCAGGTAATACTTACAATGAAATAATCACATTTCGACTTGGTATATACAACTCGACACTACTAGCACCATGTTGAATGAGAACAACACTCAAATACCATACACCTGCTCAACTGTTATTTGAATACGATTTTCTATTTTTTGCACCATCATTAATTCATTTTTATGTTTGTCGATTTTTTTCATTGGTGTTTACCGTTGAAATTTTCAATAAAATTATTAAAAAGTGCTTTAAAAGTGAAAATCGGGAAATTTTTATGGGCAGCACTGCTAGTAAGTTGCGTTATGTCAAAAAGTGATAGTATTTACATTAATTTTTATCTTGGATGTTTTACGTAAAATAATTTGAAAATCGTTAAAAATAAATTCAGATAGTTTGTGAAATCAAATTACAGTGATTCTACTATGCGGTGTTCTGTTCCCATTTGTACCAATGATTCCAGCCAAACTTCGAAAGAGATTGCGTTTTTCATGTAAGTTTTAATTCATCCGTTTTTATTTGTTGTTAGTTAGTAGGTAAGTACTGCTTAGTCGCATCCGAGCAGCGCAGGCATCAGCTGTGTACCCTGGCATACATTTTATCACCTAATTAAAATATACACCACTTTCTTTTCAATGAACAACTAATTAAATGAAATTTGCGAAGTACACCCATTAGTTTAGCATTAGTTACAGATTTAGTTTCAAACGCCTTTATAAGTTATTTTAACTCGTGCCAATTACTGGCTGTCGTAGACTATAAGGGACTGATATTTTATTGAATTCATCACACGGCTTTTTAATGTTTAACTGACGCTTGTGATACTCCTGTATTTGAGTCATTGGAGGATAGCTCATTGTCATTGGTAGTTTTGATTTGCCATCTTCTGCATCCACTGTTTGTCCTTGTGGGAAACTGGCCAGTTATGCTGTGTCTTTGCTCACATATTATATGGGCACACTTTACATACTTTTAGTGACGTATAACAACAATGAGGCTCTTCCGGGCATTCATTGTACAGTGCTAATATTGGAGCTCCCAATTCTAAGCAACTACATAAAAAATAAGTATTTGTGTGGTGAATGTGAAGGATTAAAATCCGACAAGAAGTATGTGGGCACCTGGGTTGCAGTATGAATAGTGACACCAGGGTGTCTATCCTGGCAGGACCACATAGAACTGCTGCAAAGAAGAAACGTGAAATAACAGAATCCATTGCAACTTTGGGACAATATGTTAAGCACCTCATCCATTGACAGAATAATATGTCTCCAGAGTTAATTTTGAACTTGGTCTCCTCGCTTATCTCTTCATTGACAACTTTCCTCACTCCTTTGTTTGCATTTATACTGCTTTGCTTGGGTTCATCATGATACATAATTTTGGTATTCATTATAATAAACATATTTCATTTCTTATTTGTCCAATATCATTTTAATACTAATATTATAAGAAAATACCTTATATAGTTTTTGTAAGCCAAATACAATTTTTAATTTTATTTTTATCTATTATCTTGTATTAATAATAAGTCAGGATTTGCAAGATTTCTCATCAAAACTATGCAGAATATAATGTAAATATTTGCTTTATATTTATTATGGTTATGGCTGTTTTGTTCATATTCAATAACTTCACTGGATCAACACTGGTCATAGAATTTATCCGGACGACTGGAATAACTTGCCAGCGTCGGTGTTACCGGCTACTTACAACGTGGGAGTCTTCGAGAGGAGAGTGAAGGCTATTATAAGTTAGCGCATTGGACACCACTTACCATCAGCTGTGATTATTGTCAAGCATTCACTTATTTTATGTAAAAAAAAAATTGAGGAAATGTTTATTTAATTTTCAAATAATATGCTCCAGAACGAGTTCTGAATGTTAACGAAGTTCAGTACAATAGACCGCCCAACACATCACATGTCTCAGTAGTTAATATTAAGATGATTTGTAGGCTCCCCTCCGATCCGTCGCTCCGCAACTCCTGGCTCTCGGCACTTCACATGCAAAACTATCAGCTGCCCGAGCGCAGCGCTGTTTGCTCCAAACATTTCCTGAGCGAGGACCTGCTGACGAGCGGCAGCAGAGAGGGGCGTGTGCGCGTGCTGCGGGCGGGCGCCCTGCCCATCGTTGACGTGCTGGTCGGTGCACTCCCCATAGTTTTGCATGGTCTACAATTGCTTTCGTCAGTGAAAAATATGTTAATGAATGATATTCCAACTTTTCGTACTTGCTTCTTAAAAGCGTGTTCAAGTAAATCTGTATTTGGTCCTCTTTGACGTTGGTTCATCACTCCCACATATGCAGCTTGATTCTTACAGATTGTTTAGGAGGTTCATAAGATACAGACTGTCAGACGGCAGCGGACGGCTTGTTTCTGCAAAATGTTACCACAAGACATCAGGGGGAGCATCGAACCTCTGGCCTTGTTAGCAAGTTATACGTATATACATACATACATCCATAATACTCGTATATATAGCTCATACTGTACTAATGGACGAAGTAAACCTGTTATAATAAGACATATTTTAGGATACAACCAATAATATTTATTTAATGTATCATACAATTTCAAACAGAGGTCTGTGTTTTGACAGATGTGCAGAATATGTTTCGCCACAGACAGCGAGCTGTACAAAATGACAGAGCACGAGATTTTATATGAGGCGTTCGAAACTTTGACAGGATTGGCGGTGAGGATTTGAAAATGTGCTACCTTGTAAATTATGTTTGCGTTTTGTGAAGAGCCATTATTTATAAATAAATTGACATTCCAGTAGAATAACATTGTATCTTGAGTGTCGTTTCAACACGGACAGTATTTGTCGGCAGTTGGAGGACGAGACGGAGTTGCCGCAGTGTCTGTGCGGCGGCTGCTCGCAGCGGCTGCTGAGCTGCGCTCGCTTCAGGGCGAGGAGTTTGAGATCCCACTCGATCCTGCTGCAGGTCGTCCAGAGACACGACCGTGTGAGTGATGTTCATCATAAACACATCCCCCCCCCTCCTCCCGAGGTAGCTAGCTGCCAGCGATTATCATAA
>DWPT01005185.1:0-12456 GCA_018251895.1 Agathymus mariae mariae | reverse complement strand
AACTAGTTTTATTTTTTTTATACCCGAAATATGCAGCAAGTTGTAGGGTGCCTAATACTTTTGGCCAAGGCTGTAAAAGGCTGGGTATATAAGTTGAGAAATAATCGAGGAAAGAATCACAACAATGAATTGTTCTGTTCTGTATAAAAGAAAATAAAGTCGATTACGTAGGTCTACGTATTGATCTTTTAACCAGCCTAAATATAAAAAATGACAAATGCTACTTGATAATAATGCGGAAAACCTATTAAAGACGCCCACGTTATTGGAAACCTCTTTTGACGCAGAATTATTGGATATCCAAAGGGCCACGAATGAATGGTGTATGATTGTTTTGAAATAGAGGCAGATAAATGGAATACTGACAATAGACACAATTTATGGAAATGTCTATTTATAAGAAGATTATCATTAGATAAATTCCAGTCCCACTAAGACTTTCTTATAAAAGTTTCCCTAGGTTAGTTAACAATGTTATCTCTATTTCAGTCATACCTTCAAACCTTATACTCACAATTTTGTAGATGTGTGCGTTAATGAACTTTACATACGGTACGTCGATCCTGCAACCCTCGACTATCGCTATTAAAATTTGTACTATCAAAATGTCTCAATAGGTTAGGCGTCATCTGTGTTATATTGTGATATAAACGCCTTATCTTTCTCAACGGTATAATGCGACCCCTGGAAGAGTATTCACATAGTAATCCCATGTGTTTTAAGTACTGAGTTAGAATGTCCTCAGCATGTAAAGGAATCATATCAAAAAATTATGAAAATCAGGCCAAGTTCGGCATCAGCCCTATCAAGAATAACATCTAGTTAAATTAATCTCGAGTTTAAAACCTTTAACCTTCGCTTCCCGTGGGCTATTAATTAATTGCAGCCCTATAAAGGTAATAATATAGAGTTGGTAAAAATCTTCTTTCCTTACTGTATACAAATTAAGATTCCAAATCCATTGGAATTTATTTCAAGTTTTCGTTTTTGCCTGTTAAAAATATTACATAATATGAATAACAAGTGTTTAAGTTATTATAGCACTGATGTATCTAACTTTAAAACATTGTCGTGATCTGTCGGAAGAAAGAAACATCAAATTATATCGGTAACATCACTTGAAATTTGTCAAACTCCTTTTTGAGGCCTACTCCGAATACGTAAATGACTAAAATAGGTGAATTCACGTCCGGAATAACTTGGCCCAAGTATATTTTAAACCTATTTTATAAATTCCCCGCACCGCAGCTGGATCCCGTATAAATAGACCCTTACATCGTCCCATCCTCGCGCACTGGGATCGCAATTACGCCGTAAGGAATGGCTGCTTCATTTTAATACGAACATTGTCTGTTATTTATTCCATGTTTATGTTTCGCCTTATAAGTAACTGTAAGCGTTTAATTTTGACTTCAAATATGCTTAAATTTGTTACGTACTGTGGTGTTTCGTTTATTCATAGATTTTGGATGTCAATAGCTGACAGTTGAGCAGTTGAGTCTTCTGATCGTAAGCGGTCACCACGTTTATACACCAAAGGAATCACCGATGCGTTACAGGTAAAAAGAAAGCGGGTTGCTTCTTAAATGAATAAACAACGCTACCACCATACACGAGTAGCATGGGCATGGCAGTAACAATTACCTTTGGGCGCAGAACTCGGCGATTTCACAGGACGGACTGCGCATTATTGCCTTTTCTGTTGTTCAGTAAGGTCTGTCATGAACAAATGAGATTACATTTATTTTTAAATAGATACATATTGTTATGTTTCATGCTTGTCACAGATTTCAAATATTTCAGTATGTAATGCATGTAATATTATTGTATTTAAATGAATTTTCGCATTTTAGTTCGAATTTTAATCTGGTATATTTTTTTTAAAAAGCTTTTTACTTTTAAATTGCTAGTTTAAAAATATGTACGTATTATATACTGTATTATAAAATGGTATTGTATAACTTGATAAGCAGATCGCTCAATTGTTTATAAGCGCCACGCCTAAGACATTACTAAATAGGTTTTGTTGACTAATCTTAGTATTATCCTCTAAGTCCTAATCATTAATGGGCGCTGTTGCTATTTTCAATGATGACTTACATTGTCATACGCTGTGATCGGTACCAAAAACAAACAGCTGAAAACAAGGTTGGATTATTTGAAGTCGTCAAGGAGTTGCACTTTTTTGTTTCCTAGACACATCGAATTGAGCTCATCAATGGTTTTGCGATGATAATGTTATCAAACACAGCAACCAACTTTACATTTGTTACAGTATGTATCTTAAAAACGGTTGAAATATCGCTATTCGTTGAGAAGTTCTGCTCCCTAACTTCAGAAACGATCATCAGATGCACACCATAAAACAGACCAACTATGAGCTATCCACTGTATACAAAAATCATTGAAATCGGTTCTCGTTAAACGGAGTTATGGCTGTACATACATAAAAAAAAAAGAAAAAACAACAAAGAATCTTCTTCTTTATTTAACTCGGTTAAAAAGTAAATGGCTTTGGCTCTCGAGTCCCATTTGGCTACTAAACCAAACTAACGGCACTAGTGTACATAAAATTTGCCTACTGTATAGCTTCAATAAAATAATATTTCCTTGATAACAAAATAAAGTTGGATATCTCTGAAATTATAGTGAACACTTAAAATTTATTACTTTAATTTGATATAATTTGAGTCTCAAACCACAACGGCAGCACACATATTTCAAAAAGTGCTGATACAAGATACATGCGTACTCCCATAATCCAAGCTTCTTATCCTCCCTTACCTTCCTTTACCCTCTGCGTCATGACAGTTTTCATATAGGTAGCCTTCGTTGTCAATATAGTCTGTCTGATTATACATATATACATTGATATAGGGGGAAACGAAACGACTATAGGTTACAAATCTCAATACAAAATTCTTGAAACTATCCATTAAATATCGCTGTCCGTTATGTAATATTCAATTATAGTTATGTAATTTGTACTGAACATTACGTATCGCGAAACGGTCTCGGCTTGTGTATTATACGGTCAATGCACTTGATCTATCATCTTTAAATCTCAATGTATCAGCCTTAATTATTCGAAATGGCTTACTTTCACTAAATCACACCTGTCAGTTATATAATTTAATGTTAAAATTGATACGATGTAATAACACAATTATAGTGCGAATTTTAAGCCACATTTTTTTTGTAGTAAAAATTGAATTTAAAACTATTTGAATTTGAATTAACTTAAGTAGAGGCTTTAGAAAGTATTGCGTCACTAAATAGCTTTATGTTTGAATATCCCTCGTTAATATCAATTAATATTCACTCGATCACGTCAAATTTATGTTTTTATACAGTCTTTATAGCTTACGTCACTTCCAAAACTGATCGAAAACCGATAACTTACGAGAGCTCTAACAATAATGAAACTCCTGAATTGTTATACTGAAGTTATTCAGTATAATTCACGCGCTGTGTAACATTGATACCCTTAATCGGGTTATATTACAAGCCGTGACGCGACAAAATTTAAGTTATTCCAATGTTTTCATGTGCAAAACAACAGAAAATTAAGTATTTAATTTAATACGTATTTGTAAACTTTAAAAATTTGTTTGTTCTAATTATATGAGAAGACATGGTATCTGATCTAATAGAGTTTTATATTTCTGGTGCCATTTTCTATAATATCCACAAAGGAATTACGGAGTTGACATTGAAGTTACTCTGTATAGTTCACCTATTTTGTAACGATAAACCGTATCCAGCTTTATATATATTAATTGATTGAACCAATAAATGCTTTGGACTGGAAGAGTTAGTGGTGATATCTTCAAAACTAAAGTTATAAATGAGTATACGGCATAACAAGTCAAGGCACTCAAATGTTGTACATATTTTATTTTATTATTTCTATTTAACATTTTTGTAAACACACAAAAGAGAAGCGAGGTAATAAGAATAGTTTGTAAAACTTACAGCTTATTTTTCTAAAGGTTTTGTTTATTTTCATGGATTTTTCTCATTTGTGTTTTCTAAAGTAAGGTACGAACGTTGCATATAGAAGGGTAGCTATTACCTATGCTTGTTCATAAATTATCACAACTTTGACCGGTGGTTTTATTTCACTTTATTTTTTCTATCTAGTCTTAACAATATTAATCGGACGAAGCAGATTGAAGAGAACGTCAAAGCATGGGAGTGATTTAACTTCCGACTTCGCCTAAGATGCTTAAGTCGATCTTAGTTTAACTCAGATTATCACTTACAACTGACCTTAATATCCCTATTATCTTTCCGTGTGTAGCTTATTCAAGTAGTAGATTTATTTAATGATTTACATTCGAGTGTCCCGTGGAGCGTACATGTAGTTTTTCCATAATCATAAGCATTAGGTAAAGTAAGACACAGGAACTCCAGTTGACCTGTGTTATGCAACTTCCACTTGCACATAAGATGTAATATCAGGGCTAAGCTGAACATGTCTGATGACGCAATGACATGACAGAACGGGTCGGTTTCCTGTCAAACGACATCTATGTTTCGACACGAACTCACCGAATGGAAAATATTTGTATTAACAGCGTGTAATTTGTTCATAGATGTACGAGTTTTTCACAAGACTGTAATACGTTTAAATGTCGGTTATATTTTAACCTGTTATTTGCCGGGTTATAATCTCAGCTATTTGACAGTTCTTTTTTATAAATGACCGGCATTTAAAGCTAGGTAATTTAGTACCTAATTAGAATATTCTTAGATATTATTGATGTAATGAAATGAGAAGATAGTGACGTATCCGTCAAGTATGATTTCATTTAAATATGTGAATTACCATTTTCTGGATTACTAACATTTAAATACAACATGGCAAAGATAGATATCATGCAACAAATAACGGCATCAGTGATTATTATTATATTATTATCGACATCATATTATTACTACAGCGGCAATGAGATACAAAAATATGTTAAGAACAGAACTCATTAGTCATTAAACATTAGTCTATTAGTCAATCACATAATAGTGTCTAATGATGAAGATTCACTTATCATAATATGAGCTTGGATATATTTTATCTCATCATATTGTGATCTTACGAATTCAGGGAGTACGTTTACTGATTGTATTCTTTATTTATTAATTAATAATACATAACATACAGATTTAGCATTTCCAGGTACCTTATCAATATAACGTTCAGAATGTGGACCACACATGGCGTGTAGTGCAGCCTTAGTAACTAACGGGGCGAGTACAAAGTGAGCCTTGCATGCATGAGCATAGTAGATAACCAGATTCTCATCGATAAATATGTATTCTAGTACTTGTAACAATATGTATATATCTATGTGTGATAAATATACCATATGCTGGTTTCATAAAATTAAAAAATTAACGAAAAATTTTAATGTGACTATTAGCAAATTTCTGGATAAGGTGAGATTTAAGATATTTCCACGCAATTAAAAGTTTCTTTCGTTTTGTAAATTGCTCCGCTTTACAAAACTTTACAGGTTAATTAAAATTCTTACTCACAATTACAGTGAAGAAATGTTTACTGGATTATTACATTATAATTTATTTATATCTATGACAATAAATTTTGTATCGTAAATTTTATTAACTGTTACCAATAAATCAAATAAACAGTCGTTAGCAAAATAATAAAATTACTTTCAGATTTGGGGAAGAACTTTAAATAATTTCGTGTCGAGGGAGTGGACTTCTAAGATCTACCTTAATATGAGTAAGTAATAAAACGAAAAATAATATTTAATCCCGTTGCAACTTTACAACGAAACGAGGCACAAATTACATTTCTTGCTCCAACTGCAAGTCTTGTCTTGTGAGCCAAATTAGATTTTCAAATTGGATTTGCTCTTTCATCAGGTATCCAGTCTAGACGCTAAATGAAATAATGGTTAAATAATAATATATGATGTTTAATTTCGACGATTCGAAAAAGATAACTTATAGTATAGATAGTATCTTCTGTTACCTGCTATATTCTAGAATCTGCCGCTCCATGTATTTTATTAATAAAGTAGAGAATATTTACGATTTCCAATAATTGGTATGTCAAAACAAAGCCCTCTGCTGTGGTAGACTATTACTTATTTCATCACTAAGGAACTCAAACTATTCGAAAACATCTGCATGCAGCCGTCCTGTTACATATAGTTTTGAAGGTCATTGTATGAGTGTTTCTATATGCATGTTTCATTTAGTCAATCCATCACTTCCTTGATATCTTTGAGTATATTTTGCTTTTTAATTTACAAACTCAATAAAAGTTTATTTCAAAGAATCCTCATAATATAAATCTTTGCAGCGTCATCTCGATTGTACTTTTCTGAAGCCTCACAGATTATCTTAGATTTGGAGACCAATTGAATCTGATAATAATCTTTTAATCGTGGTTGGCTTAGCAGGGCTAACACTGAAGTAACCGAGTTGTATGTATGTTTCCTACTTCGATATCAATAAACGAACACACTAGTATTACATATTACATTTTCTATAAAAACATTTTAGATGTATGAAACTTACGCAATTTATTTGTTAAACAGAATAACGAAGCAAAAGGGAATAAAAGCGCGCTATGTTTCGTTCGCACTTTATTGACGTGAGTCGCGGCTGTGGGCGGATTCTTTATTAAATTTCTTCCAGAAACTTCGCTCATAAATCTAGAATGAATCGTAGGACTTGGCAGCTTGACGACAACTGTCACTTGGCTCGTGAACATGGCATGAAGTGTAAGAGTAATTTCCTTTTACGTAAATTATATTACAAATAACTTGGAAATAGGAGCTGTAATCGATTATTGTAATAGTAAATCAACACAACTAACTCATCAGAAAGAAGTAACCTCTCTAGTGAGTAAGCTTTCATTGTTACATATCTTGTATATAAAGAAATAAATAAAATCAGATCTTTTAAAGTCTATGATGATCGGATAAGGCACATCGGATGATTATCATTTAGATTAAGGAAGGTAATAAAATTAAGATAACCAATGGAAAGAGATATTGGTTCAGAGATCCCGAAACTGTAATTGTCAATCTTCTTTTATTAACATGTACATTTTGAGTGGGACAAATATATATTAAAATTAATAAACCTTTTGTTAAACTAATAACTAAATATCTGATATGGAACACTAGTACATCCTATTGAAAAGGACTTCAAAATTGAGGAATGATATGAAAATAATAAATGGACAAACATTTCATAATAAACAGTTATTGCGACCGTTGTTCATCTATGTCCAAATATAATTGAAGTCATATTTGAAGTTAGTTCAATCTAACTATGCGTTATTGGTTTACCATTGCTTCTATAACAATACTAGATCAGCATTGCTACTAACGCACTACTAATATTATTATTACTAAAAACCACCTAAAGAATGTGTAGTTGGCTTTCTGATTATCGTATTTAATCTTCGGCTCTGTTTAATGTATTATATAGTATATAATTTAGTCACAAGATGATCCATAGTAGAAGTTTGTATTGTCCGTTAAGGGGTTTGAAATTACCATTGCCAATAAATAGTTCTCAATAATGACTGTTATGTGACATTTTAAACTAAGATTTATTAAGCATTTGAAACATGATATATTTACCTTTTTTTGTGATCTATACCTATTTGGAAGATTTTAGGCTAGTGGTTTTCATTTGAACATTGTGCCAAGGTTAGATACAATTTATTTAAAATTCATTAATCTTTCTTTATTCATTTATAATTTGAATTGAGCTCATGTTTTTCTCAGATACTAATTTGTTTTCTGAAAAATTTTTAATAACGCGGGTGACCTCTTAATATTGTGACATTCCAACGTTTTACTTCAAAGGGAAACTTTTCTACTTTCATTAGAACATAGGTCCTGAAGAAATTGGATATAGGTTAAGTACCTAGAAGTATAAAGATGTTTACGAGTCGACCATCTGGTATAGCAGGTAATATCATTAGGACTGTGGTCAGCGTTACGTGCTTTGTGGGTAAGTTTCACCGTCTACATCGATTATTATTAAAACCTGACCAAAGTCTTCTGATACAAAGTATCATAAAATTCAAATGATTCCAGGTTTGGAACTTCTTTATAATTATAATTTTTGTAGGATATAAGAAAGGGGTTTAAGATGACAGCTTGGTAATTCAAACGTCTGTCTTCCGCATGGAGCTCACTTTTAAAAATGATGTGCTCATTACATATGCAATTAGTTTCGGTGAAGAAGACACCGTGAATAAGCAGAGTAAATAGTAAAAAAAATTGTGTTTACTTACATGTGTGGGCGACTTGTCCTGCTGAGATTCCTTGGAATCAGCATATTCAACTCCTGGGGTGATGGCCGGAGACACTGAGAAAATACATTGGATACTATTAAGAATTCTAATTTTTTATGATTTATATTAATCGATTTGATTGCCAAACTTAGGCAACATGGGTCGCAAAACAATTCCTCCTAATTGTCATTGAAAATGAATACTACGTAATTTTAGGGGGCCTTAGTGTTGGCAAACTCTTTTTGTCATTTACATGTTCATATAAATAGTAATAAAATAATATAAAATTAAAATAAATATTCTAAATGTCTCATATGAGGGTGCAAAAATTGGACACTGTTTTAAAAATGTATCATGTATCAAAACTCTTAATGTTTGACCGCTTGTTTTAGTTAGTGTGTGATGAATTGTTTGTTCCTTGTCCCTCTTATTTTGAGAATCAATCTGTTCTGCTAAGTAGGTCATGTCATCTTTATGCCAAGTTAATTAAGTTAAAATTAACTTCAGCCTGTCTTGATTGATTATCGAGAATTTGTATAATCCAGCTTAACTTATCATCAGTTTGCTCTAATTATATCAATTAATCGATTATCATTAGCACTATATTAATACTAATTACTGTAATATTTCTTAGTCATCCATCAGCCACATTATACACGTGTGTGTATAAGTAATTTTTTTTTGTTTTTGTCAACTATCTAACGTCTTAATATTTATATTTCACTACGGGATGGTTAGGTTTAGAAGGTCATTAGTTGAGCTGAGCTACCAAAAATATATGTAGTTCAAAGAATTTATTTCCTATTTTGAAAATTCCACAGGCAAATTACATTGCAGTAGTTTCTGTGTCGAAAAAATTTGTGATAATATTAGTCATAATTCAAAAATGTTAATGGCTTTCCAAGATTAATATCCATTTTCAATTGAGAGACGGTCGGATAGCTTCAAATTACACACCACATACAAATCGCAATACAAAAAACAATAAAAGTAAACAATTTGTCTGCTACCATATAAATACTTGATGATCCACGATTCTTGATCTCAGTGGTCTTTATGGGCAATATTTCTGCGTAATGTTATGTTCGCACGATTGTAGTCGCGCCAAATGCGTGGATATCAATTTATTGCCCTATTGCAATCGTAGGCACTACTGAACTTAAATTTATCTTTCTCTTTATGAATAGCTTGAAAAGGCAGCAATTTGCTTATTTACGGGAATATTGGTTGCATATTCAATGTCAATTATAAATTTATAAACCCCTCACACATGGTTTCGAATGAAAACTGCTGCATGTCAAAGTTTGTACTTAGAATTTTGGGGTTTGAAAAGTGCAGTCTGTCTGTTTGTCTTTTGGCCGCTAGATTCAGAACCGAAAACAACCACGTAGCCAAGTTGTGTGGTGCAGTGACCCCGTTGTGATGAGTGAGGGCCCTCAGGTACGGTCCCCGGCAGACACGTAGGTGACAGATTAATGTTTGTTTTAGAGTTATGACCTAGTGATCGGTGATATTATATTCATGAACGTCTATAGCGCTTACAGCACAGATAACACTAGGGGGTGAAAGTTTGTGAAAGTTTATGTTTATGTTATTATAAATTCCTTCTTGGCCAGTGATGTCTGTTGCGGGTGTGCAATAGTGTCTATGATCACCTTCAATCACGTGGTCAACTTGTGTATTAGTGGACTACTATGTACTATGAATAAAAACTTTACCAGTGGAGATTGCAGGTGTGCGCTTGTCAATCAGAGAGCTCCCCTTAGTCTCTTTCCTGTCCCTCTCATCATTTTCAGTGCCCTGAGATTGATCAGTTGCGTGACACGCTGTGACCAGTAGCAATATTACCTGATGGATGAAGAATGTTAATTAAATAGTTATATAATTAGTGAAAAAAAAAAAGTTGTTCAGTTTGATGACGGCGGACAGAGGAAACGGGCGGTAAGGTAGATGAGCGGTAATCATGATCTATGAATCATACTTTAAAAACCGACTTTGAATAGGCTGTCAAATATGTATATCAAATGCGTCACTTCAACATATATATCGTTGGCAGAAATAAGAGTAGCTCTTTAATCATAGATCATTAAAATAATGTTTTGATTTATTAAACAGAATTTTCAGTGCCGAGACTTGTAGATAGTCAAATGGTGAGATAGTTAAGGAAGAATTGGTGGCATTCAGTGATATATTCAACTGTTTATCAACAATTATGAAGTAGTTTTTGAGAGAAAAAAAGTACATATGTATTTTTACAATTAATTTATAGAATTTTCAAGTGGTTTAGAAATATATACGTATACGTTTTAATTTAACAATATTGTTGTTAAAAAAACAGTTACACTAACAAAACATAATAAAAAATAAAAATAGGATATTTTAAAAAATGATAGTAAAACAATTATGTTGTCATAAGTAAATAACATAAAACAATTCAAACATTTTAACTCTCCACCTTTCTTGTTTTATCCACATTAAAATACACCAAATACACCAAAATCACTGTACTTACCATGAGCTTCATCATTGATGAACTACTATTGGTTCAGTTATTTATACAGGTTATTTTAAATTATTTTTTGCACCAAATTAACAATTCCTGCACTTCTATGTATTTTCGAGCACTTCTGTGCTTTCGTGCTAACAGCGCCTAAGTGCGTTGCACGCTGGCCGCACAGTCACTTTTATGCCCCCATCACTTCATTTCTGTTATGTTTGAACGGGCTGAGCTTTTTACACTCTTGACACTGTGGATTGGCTATTGTTTATAAAACATTTTGATGATTAATATGTAGCGAAAATCTATCTATATACTGTATTTTTATGAAGCATTTTTAATAATATTGCTTTGGTTTACACAGAAGAAAGACTGGATACAACGATAACTCAATAGTATTATAATATCACTTCCCGTGCTCATTCAAAATCAGAATAGTCCTTTGAATTTCTAAGTGTACAGGCCTAAGTGTACAGATCTACGTCTATTTATAAATTTACATAAAAATTTCTCTATATAAAAGTGTAATTCCCTGGTACCCAAAGTGGTCTATATCGACTCCCAGTGGTCGACGGGGAACTGTAAGTGGTCCGCGTCCGTCAAAAATGGGTCTATGAGATGTAAATGGGGCCCTACGATAGTGGATCTCATTTAGGCAGGTTAAAAATTTAACACAATATATATATCTTTCTGTATAACTTGCTTGTTTATTTTCTCTACATGTAAGTTTTTATATTCTAAAAAATATTTTTCCACGGTAAATTGTAGTCTAAGACAACTTTTTAGCTAGGCCATCAACTATGTCTATACAAAAAATCACGGAGAATTGCTGCTTAGTTTTTCTTTAAACCGCAATAAACAGATCTACCTTACCTACTACGTAATAATTTAGTTACGTATTGATATCGCCTTCAAAAGGTTCTTTTATGGGGCGTGGAGTTCGTTTTTACAATAACGTTACAAAGTTGACAAGTAAGTTATCTAATGGAAGTATTGAGCAACGCATTTAAGCATAACTTATAGATAATAGATGTAATGGTATAAATTAATATATCAATGAAAAGGACCCCTGGAAACAAGAGTGTCAAGACCAGTTCCGCGCAAGTTTAAACTTCCTTATAATTGTGATGTGTTGTTGTAATAGATGTTCTGAGGAGTTTCTTTCGCCACTTCATCTCTTCGATTTAAAAGCACCTTTTTGAAATGGTAGTTAAAACAAAAAATAACGTGCATAAGTGTATTTACAGAATACCAAAGTGATTTTGAATTTGAATTTAATAAGCTTTCTTTCACAATTAAAATATTACTAGCGAAAAAGGAATATTATAGTGCACAGAAGACATGAAAATCATGGCTGTAGTATATTAATTATTGATTCAAGATAAAAGTTAGGAAGCCTGAAATTATCTTGGACGAAGTAAAAAAAAAAATTCTTGGCTTAAGAAAATATATATTTTTTTACACTACACTTCACTACTGTTACAAATTTAATTATGATAGCGAATGGCACTAAAAGTAACTAAACCTTGACAGCTGGTTTAGAAGTATTTAGAACACATTTGAAATTGATGAAATTGCAAAAAAAAACAATATTAGGTAAACAGGGATCTAACCAAATCTGAATAACATACCAAAATGTCCACAAGGTAAAAAAGTTTGGGGAGCTCTG
>DWPT01005184.1:0-12457 GCA_018251895.1 Agathymus mariae mariae | reverse complement strand
GGGATCTTCATAAGATATCCAGCTCCTAAGGAACCGGGTGATGTGGGATTCTTACCCACTAAAACCCCCTCGGCAGTCATCCGACGCATATGAGGACAGACAAATTATCACATTTATAATATTAGTAAGGTATTAATAGTTTTCGACTAAGTATTTATAGAATTTGTGGCGTCCACTAATATTCACATTGTGGCGTCGCCTTGTAGGTCTTTGTGTTGGGGTTGGGTGATAGAATACACATAAACCAAATGCAACAGTTTTGCCCCGCCCTGTACCACAATAGTAATGGCCGAAGCTTTTGGTGTCATTTAAGATGTCAATTTGAATTTACCACGAGATTCATCCGTCTAAGAAGTAGAGACCTAATTTTATTGACGTCTCTCCAACTGGTTAAACTTATTGTTTTACCCATAATGTCAACTGTTGAAATGCTATAATGTTTTAAAACTGCATACTTTTTAGGCTCTGTGTTGCCTTCCATGTTATTTATTGACGTGGCAGTAGCTTACAACGACATACCGGGAAAGTGAAGTCAGGTATGAAACCCACTGTCGATTTCAAATATAATTACTCTTGAGACTGAAGTTTAGGTACATCTCTCAAATAAGACGTTACAAATGATTATTCAGAGCTGCATAAAACACAGTCATTTCGGGATTTTCAGTGGTTGAAACCATCGTTTAAGTATCGAGGTTAAACCATACAAAAATTCTTTCATTAATTAGAACTATTCTTTACTTCTTAAATTTTACCTACTACCAAATCATTAAAGCAGAATTAATAAGAAAAGGTGTTTATTGCTTATAACTTATTCCACAATGGAAGAACTAGGTGAGGTCATAGTGCCATCGTTTGCGCCTTGCACGGTTCTTATGTCATTGCGACATGAGGCTCAGCCGACTCGCCGTGATGAGACAAAATAAATTAAAATGGGGACTTCTGGGAATTCTAAGTGTTACGTCAGAATTTATTCGAAGTTGGAAATCGATATTTAACACCACAATAAAATTTATTACACTCTCGCATAACGTATCAACTTGCAATTATTACACGTTTGTAGCAAAGCCTGCTTTTTCCAATAAATAACCTTATCAAATTAATAAAAATAAATGTTACTACTATATCCGAGATTATTTGTATTTATACATTTCTAATACACCTTCGATAGCTGTTGCCTCTGAAACAGTCCCTTGTTTTTCCGGTCGTATACAAATGCACTTCTGTGAACCAGGTCCAATTTTATTCTCTTGATATTCGTTTATTTTTTCCAGTATAGCGGCGTTATCGTGTTCTAGTAACATTTTTTCACGTTGCAATGCTCTTCTGGTCAATTCTGCTCTGGCTATTCGCTGCCATAACCTTGTTAAGCCGCAAGTAGTAGATATAGCATTTACAATCAGCGAATCATCTGAGCGCTGATGTCGTAATCCCGCCTTGGCTTGCGTAGGAGATTGTGGCATAGCTGTACCAAACGGTAAGATTTTTTCGCGTTGGGTTTCGTATTTCCTACACAACGCCGCCATTCGTAGAATTTTTTCACCTTTCTTATGGGCATTCTGTAACCATTCTATGGTACTATCCGAAGCTTTTACTAAGGCGGCCATTCGTTTTGTATCGGTTGAACAACCATCAACCATTTTTTTCTTTAAACGAAAGCAAGCCGTTCTATGGCGATTCCGACGATCTCGAAATACTGCTTGCTTAGTACCAGACTCATAAGCCGCTAGTTCTGTTCGGAGGCGTTTGAGCATTCCGTCACTGTTGGCTATTTTCTTACCTTGTGAAGCTATTATATCAGCCATCAAATTTTCTTTGTGCCGCAGTTTTCGTACTTTCTTCTGATTATCTGCAGTATTGGTTACATAAGCTTTTAAAACTGCTTTATAATCATCCCACATTACATTGTAGACATTTTCAAGATAAGAACGCAGGTTTTCACGTTCGTTTGCGTATTTACTTCGTTCTTCATCTTCTTTTACTAAATTTTCACCCCTTGTTGTCCAAGCAAGATTATCTGCAGTGGTATGACCGTGAAAGAGCAACAACTGAAGGTGTGTTTCAGCAGCATTGTGATCAGTTGCAATACGGGCTGCGGCTACTTCACCCGATTTAAGTAGCGCCGCTGTTCTAATATCATTATCTTTTGACATTACTTCTAAATCTACCAGAAATTTTGTTATCATTGTATCTATTGTATCGCAAAAACTAGCAACTGTACGTTGAAATTGGTCATCAGCCACATCCATAAGTTTCATAGTATAATTTATAAGGTGGTTTTTTTTGTCAAATGCTCTTTCAAATGTGTTCCACATTACCTCGATGTCCTGCCTGAAGACAGGTTCTTTGATCTTGAGCATCATTTCACGCCAACTTTGGTCTAATTCGCCTCGCTTTAAAGCTTGAGCGGCCATTTCCCGGTAGAGTTCATCTCTTTTGAGTTTTTTGCGAGCTTCAGCTTCTGCCCTAAGTTTCTCTAATCTTTTTGCCTCTTTTTTCGCCTTTTTATCTGCCATATTTATAGTTCTTTAAAATATTTCTAAAATAATAAAACTGTAATATATCAAAGTTTTATTACAGTATATCCTGTCAATATGTCAAAAGTATAAATATAAATGTCAAGGAACAACAAAAAATCCATAAACACAATAACAATTGATCATTAAAGCAGATAAACGGATGGAACTAAAATAAATAAAAAAATGTAATACTGTGAACGAACCCAAGCGTATGCATCCAAACTAAAATGTATTGTACGAAAAAATTAGCTAATTTTTTGTATTCGTTTTAGTATAATGATTTAGTGAAACTCCTTCTTCCAATATTCGATCATGTCAGATAACGTATAATTGACATGAGTTGTACTATTAATGTAATATATACTTTAAAAAAAAATGCTTTTACTCGTCATTCGTATTATTCTTAAATACTTTACAGGCCCGATACCAAGCTTTAGTAGAAGGAACTGAGCCACTCCAAAGCTTTCTTCATAAACGATTAGCAGAAAATTTGAACAGCGAGGCAGCATTGGGAACCGTCACTGATGTAGCTCAATGCGTGCAGTGGCTAAACTCCACATTCCTGAGCGTTCGAGCTGCTAAGGATCCTCGAAGATACCTCGGGCTGCCGTACGCAGCGCCCGCGAATGAAATATCGAAAAAGATTGAAGGTACGTACTGACTTTCTTAATTCGAAATGCATTTTTAAATAAAAATGTTAAATTGTATACTCCTTCGCCTTAGCAAGTCCCAGATTGCGTTTAATACTAAAAATAATGCACGATGCTTACGACGATTTCAAATCTTCAGTGAGATTTAATAATAAATATAAGATACCTATATTTAAATTTGATATCAAACAAGTTGCAATCAAAGTTTGTTTAACTTATATTATTATAAATACTTAAGGATAAGTACAACTTTTCGCTGATACAAGTTCTAGCAAAAGACTGGGGTGTGCTTTAGTGTCGTAAATTTTTTTGCCGTTGGAAGGTGTTTGACATATAGTGTTGAGGTACTTACATGTTTTTATATGCAATATTGAGTTTTAGTTTCTAAAATCATTGACCTCAAATACTAAAATTGCCTCACCTTCAGATAGTATATTAGATTCTCCACTAGAAACTAGGGTAGACTTAGAGCAGGCCCCTGAAACTTTAGAGTAACTGGAACCTAAGGTATAAAGCATGCGAGTACCTATATAATACATATAAAAGCATGTAATTATCTAAATACTACAATCGTAACGACTCCTTTAACTGCGGCAATCACTAGCGACCAAAACAAACCATTGGATTACTAGCGCTTCTTAAAACATGTACAGATATGAACATTATTTTAAATTATAAATTAAATTAATTTTTAACTTCCAACGTTATTCTCATATCACTGTTAAATCCTATTCTACATTAGTACCTATATATTCAGACACATAACGACATTAGTACAAGTTATTCAGTTTTTATTGCAAAGGTCGGTATAGGCCGGCAGTCAATTAAAAAGTCATCTTCATTCTTATCGAGAAGATCGTGATCTTTGTTTACTTTACCAAGTGATTGATGAAACCTCTATTTTCACTGCGACAAGATAATCGCGTTATTAACTAAAGATTATCTAGTATAATGGCTTTATGTTATCTCTGCATCGGTTGTACGAAATTAATTATCATTAATTGATTTTTCTGTTGATGTCTTTCTTATATTATTTGAAAATTAGTATTAGGTTTTTTTTTATAATCGTTATAAAAACTGAATATAACATAGTAATCATGTTGAGGTTGCATACGTAATATGAATAAATATTTGATAGTTTATTTTTACGACGAGGTATTCCATTGTTATTGAATTTGAATGTGCGTTTATTTATTTGCATATGAATGTTTACTACTAGATTTAACAAGATATGATGTTTATGACAAATAAATATTTTAATTGGCTATCGCAATTATAAACCACGGTATGAGTTAAAGATAAATTATAAAATTAATTATTATTCAACATTATCCATCTAGCCTGAAGACCCCTGTTAGACGTGAGGAGTCCTTACTTAACTTAGGCCATCCAAACGGTATTATTTATTGTTTAATAATTTTTAAAGTTTGTAAACCAAATTGAATATATGTTAAGTCATTATTTACGGTAATGTGTGAGATTTTAATACATTTGTATCATTATAACATACTTCTTATGTTTAATGGATTTTTTTTTACCTTAAATCCTCTTTATTCGTCATCATATATTATTGTAGTAAAAGTATTTCAGAATGATTCATCTAAGGTGATCCCTTTCGATCTACTTAATAATTGTGTCGCATTTACCTTGCGGTTTCTTGCTCAGCTGCGGTGCCAAAGTTGTCACCATGTCATATGATGAGTTAACTGCTTAATGAGTTTACCACACTTTGTCATTTTAAGAGCGTACTAACTTGTAATGAGTACAATATTTTGCTAATAGCGAAATGAATAAATTTATTAAATTGGATTTGGTACGAACAGGTTCATTTATAACGGTGTGAAGAGTCCCACATTAAAATTTTTGTGAAATTATAGTTATACAAAAGAAAATAATTTATTATTGACTAACATTAAAGATGTTACAAAATACTTAATAATTTACAACACTCCATCATTTACATCACACATACATTTACATCACAAAAATAATGAAATAAATTTTTATTTTTAAAATTTGGATGATTCCAAAAGTATTTATATTTTATAGAAATATTTTTTTCCACTTGATTTATAATCCATTTCATGATCGATTTTTTTAAAACTTATAACAAAACCTGTTTATTTAAATATTAATTGTGTGTTTTCTTCGTTTAAACCTATTTATTTATCAAATACCTATAGCAAATTTTTATATATTTTTTTTTATTATAACAATTATTCATGGAAATAAAACAACAAAAAACATATAAAAGCATGGGTGGAATAATCGATACGAAGATAATGATGATGAAATATCAATAAATCTTAATCTATTATGTTTTTTTATTTATTTAACATAACATGTTTATTTATACATGTAGAGCTCAGTATTATTTTTATTAGATGTAACAATTTTGAATTAATTTATTTTTGTTAGCTACAATAGCAAATTTTATAGTGAAAATATTTTTTAAGCCAAATCATCTCATAAGCGTAATCCTAGCCTAGTTCAGATCTAGAAACGGGACTGTCGTCGTGATAGATCTAAGATAAACAAACACAGAATTTTCGTTAGAATATTAACGGACGAAGAAATATGGGTTTATCTATATGGTTTCCATATCCATAAATAAAAAAAGTTATAAATTAATATATTTGTAAGTCATAGAGCGAGAAAAACCCAGGCCTAAAACAATACAGGTGCTATTTCTAAGGGTAAGGCGTAGTTTTTCTGCAGCGAAGCGAGGGCAGATTGCTAGTAGATACGTAATATTTAAAGTAATATGTGGGAAGATAGTTTCGTTTTGTTTCACCCTTATGTAGTTTATTAAGAAATGAATCGATTATAAAATCTAGTACCACAACACGACCACGCTATCACCTAAACCTCTTGCCCGCCGCTACGATCACCATCGCCGCTACACAATCGCCACGCACCAGCGACACTATCACCATAAAACTCCGCCGCCATGACCAACACACCATTGACACATGACTGCCACACCATCGCTGAGTAACCGCCAAAACGCTGCCACACCAACCATACCAACTCTACAGCGACTGTTCTCCATGACTCATTTCCACACAATGTCCATTGAGGTACACGAAGCTTAAACTATTAAATATGTTTAAAAATGTATGTATATATTAAAGATTATTTTGCAAAATGAAATAATATTGTATCATGTCGAGCTAGGATGATTCAGTTGAGTAACATTATGCAGCGTTGACAATTACGGTAGACCTCGGTCGTAGTTCCGGATCGTGATGGATGCGGCTGTGCACGCCGATTCGAGAGATGGGTCACACACGCGATCCTTGCGATACTGTGCAAGTAACAAGCTACCAACTATCTCAATTATTATATCAGATGAGCGATGCAACGTTTTTACAACTTTAGTTGAATAAGTGACTATTAAATTACATTGTTACTTTTAGTTTATGTTAATGTGGTGATAGTCCTAGACAAATCATGCAAAGGGTCTTCTACCTATAAAATATTACTAATGAGTCTATAAAACTTACCGTCTTGTACCATATCGTAAAAAAACAGGGTTGCTATCAAGAAATAACTTATAATCGGCGTTTAAAACTTTACAAACTCTCGACTTTAAGAGGGTCTAATGCAATGCCAGAAATGACAAATGAAATCAATATTTTCAATCTGGCTTTTATCGTCTTATTTATTCTTAGCAGGTAGAGATGGAAGAGATGTTTCTTTTAAAGATAAAAGTACCTTTTGTACAGATCCAACGTGTATGTCTTATTATACGCTAAAAATTTTAACGCACAATAAAGGATTGTTGTATTTATAAACCTTTTAACATACCGTCGAGTCATTCTACGGACATTTTTAACACCAATGAAATGCAAATCTCAAACAGTAACAAGAAAGGGATTTAAAAGCGGACAGTTTTTAATGGATCGCTGGTTTTTATTCCATTTGCACAGACTATACGCTGCTAAGTGGTTATTATAATAGATATAAGACCGATGCAAACCGCTAGTAATTCTATCGGTATGTTCACATACACAGGTGTAAGGTATGACTGTATTTCTTCCTGCTAGGTTTTACTTTACGTTAAACGTATGGGAAGTAGCAAACGAGTTTCGTCAGTGGTTGTTACACCTGAGGTTACCAGGCGGCTAGTATTCGCTCGGTTCGATATTTTATATGACCGCCAATGAAATAAAATATCTGCCATTGAATCACGGGAACGAAACGGTAATATGAAATTAGTGTGCACTTTCGTGTTCATACCTCTTCAGACGGAGCGGGGTGTTAACAATGTAGTAAACATTAATTGTATGCAAATAATTTGTTTTTGAAAAAAACAATTATAAATCAATACTATAATTTTTTATTTATTATAATTATTTCTCCCGACAACTACAAATAACTACTACTAAAATCCTGACTATGAAAAGACTGGTTTTTCGATCGGACAACGCTAATTTCAAGTCAAAGTGGAAGCCCGCCGCCCGAAGGGCTCATATACTCTGCATGCAACTATATGCTGCAAAAGATGGCCAGATTGTTTGCTGCATTACGAGATAGTATTTTAGTAAATGAATAATTAGCATATTTTTACACTTACAATTTTTTTTTAATTGAATGCATTTTCTATTTTGCACTCTTGTCAGACTACTGCTGCAACGGCTGTTTTTGAAGTTTTTGTATCGTAACAATATCATACTGTTTTGCTAGTTTCGATGAAATATAAGTACTGTTGATTTAAATCTTCTAACTTACGCCGTTTATAAAGTTAAACATCTGCATGCCCTTTACCCCATAAATGCAGTTGAAATGTCATTGGATACACTTAATGAGTTCACGCTCGTGCTCATCGCAAATACCACGTCATATATGATATTACTCATCTCGAAATCTGCAACATAGGACACTGATTAAACGCCTTAATAAGGTTCTATGTTAAAACGTCCTGAAGTCAAATACTCGTTTATTACACTCGTTAATAAGTAGGCGGCTTAATAAGTTGATTTTATAGGTAGATATAAAACTGTTGTACGACTCGCCACTGGTGTGAAACAAGGTTCTTCATATAACTTGGTATTAGCGTATGAAGTTGTTAAGGCCAGGTTCAATATGTGTCCGTACTACTTGTGTTTATTAGTTATCTATAATTGCATTCACAGAGTTGTGTGTAAGAGCAATGAACGGACTCGCCAGTTCGGGACTGATCACTATGGATGAGACGAGTTGCATTGAGTCCACTGAGGCGGGGAAGCTAATGTCTGTGTATTACGTAGATTTGGAAACTATGAAACTTATTATGAAGGTACGATTATGTTAATTATTCAAATGTTGTCTATCTGTTTGCGTCACAGATAAATAGGACGAAAAGGTTAACATTTGGGATTGGTACATTAACAACGTAAGTTAAATCAGTGAGGGCAAATAAAGAATAGTTTGTAAGGGACACAATTATTTTTTTATTTACTTCCAAACTACTCAAACTAAAACTGAAATTGTTGTGGATCCAAGGGAAGATGGGCATCCCACACACCAAAAAAAAAACAGTAGACTATTCGTAATAAATACTGTCACGTAATAAATGTAAATTAAGGTGTAAGGAAAATAACGATATGTTAATAACAGCCACATCCGTGGAGCCTTACAATTATTAACAATTTTTTATTATATGATGGTCTTAATTATTATAAAATCGTTAGTAATCGATCGATGAATATTTATCAAGTTGTTGCTCAGATTATAATGGATATTTCTTGTGGGAACGATGGCCGCTCTTATTGTATAGAAATGCTACAATAACGCATAACTTGTGAAGCTACCAGACGCATCCCGGATCCGTATAAAAACAAGTTGACGTTATTATGTGTTAATAATATCTCGTATAAATCGAAATGCTCCTAGCCCTTTTAACTGTGATAGTTTGATAAAGTTCAGCCTCAGGAAAGACAAGCTTTGGTGAATGGCGCCGTGTTTCACAGGGCACGCTGTGTATTGTCTGAGGCTTATCGGCGAATTGAGTGCTTCCGATACTCGGTCCGATGTACTAGTATAGCATTGGCAAAAGAGCTCCAGGCATCGCTAATGACAATTAGAGATCTTCTATTCTTTGATCTTCACAAATAAAACTAAGTAATCGGACGTGATTGATAATATATTAATTAATAACTGCTATACTTATTACATCACAATGTACATTAATTTTAATAATATTTAAGCCCGTAGCCAAGTGTTTTTTTAATATTTAAAAACTGTTATACTGCTGATTTTATTCAAATTAATTTGGACTGTGATTAAGACTGAGACTAAGGCTGACTGGCTGATTAACGTCTTAATAATAATATTGATAGTATAATCTTCAAGCGAAGCCCTACCACTAAGCTGGCTGGCTTCTGTCGCCTCATACGCCCTGTTCTACCAGTGTGGGATTGGGGACAGTATTCTAGACTCCAACACGGCACAAAATGATTACACAATATTATTATAAATAAGACAAAAGATGGTCGAATGTGTCCCACAATGAGACGGTTGAGAGAAAGGTGTAGATCGCGTTTCCAACCTAAGTTTATTTTTATTTAGGTTTCAAATCCAACCTTAGCGTAATACTACAGACTACTCAATGATATTTTCTTTGAAAGATGACGTTTCCTTTGAAAGATGCTCAGTTCTGCCCTGCTCTGTTTTCTCCCAAAGGGGTTCTTGATGGTGGCGGAGTATGTCTACTTGCTTAGTTAGATTAGTTACTGACCTAAGTTCAGCCGTAAAATGATTTATTGTATCGATTGCAGAGTTATAAAGTCCTTTAACAACCAAGGCCGCACGTCATTGGTGACCGTGGTGTTGCTTGTAGTTGTCTGTGGTCAAGTGGGCGCTTCAAATCACGCGGCGTCTAGTTTTTGCCAACTGTTGCCATGTAGACGTGGTTTAACAGTAGTATTTGTAGGCTTCTGTAATATAGAGCACAAAAATGCATATTTCAACAAAATCTCATTAAATCATTACCTTTCTCGTCCTAATAATAAAACTACGGCGTCATGAAATCTGCATTGGTTTGATAATAGTATTTTATTGACGAATCTTTAGATTTAAAATTCGGCTTGATAACATTAACAATATTTTTTAATGTTCCAAAAACCAGTTATAGGTTATAAGGATTTTCTTGAATTATTAAAAACAGCGAGGTAAGAAAAATATTGGTAAAGAGCGAGCTTGTTCTATAGATCGATGGTTCGGAAACACTAGACCGTTTGCTGTGGCTGATATGTGAGAGTCACGAACTGTCCGACATGCATTTGCGAGTGGACGAACGAAGGTGCCTCAACACACTGAACAGGAGCAACACCGCCGCCACAATACGATTCCCCATGAAGGGCAAGATAACTTCTCGGCAGATGAAGTTAAACTGGTAAGTTAAACGGTAGTTTCCTGCTGATTGCAACATATTGAATTAGGCTTTATTAGGAGTAAATGTAAATAATTAACTACGTTATTCAGAGATATCTTTAATACATAAAACTGTTCATATTAACTCATGCATCAACGCGCAGTGGAAACGACTGAAGACAAGAACTACTTAATTTAACCGGTATACATTTTACTACACTGGTATACATCGAATGTAATGCCATTAACCAGTGAGCCTATTAGCTTCCTACTCGAGGTCCTGGATTTGAATCGTGTTTCCAAATCGTGCGTAATAAAAATCAATTATCAGTCGAATTGAAGGTCGTCATTGTGTGGAGCTCTAAACACTTGAGAATTATCCATAATTATTATTTTAACGATTTGTGAAGTCTTCCAAGCCGGAACTGCCCAGCGTCGGATTGTAGATAAAACCAGTCCCTTTACGAAAGGCGACCCGAGCCTGAGTTTTACGATTATATTTCAATGATAATTTGATAATGTCGGATCATAATAAGAACTCTACACATTGATATTTTTACAGAACAATGTAATTATCGGTTTTAAAGTCAATAATAAGTGTCCACGGGCGTGTGATGACAATAATGACTCTTGATTTCCATTTAATAGCTAGTGCTAAGTTGTTCCGCGTGTTTTTATATAGATGAGGCCGAGTGCTGACTACGCCATTTACGCGTTAGGTACTTAGGTAATTTGCAACGACGTATTACAGAACGGTGTTCGCAAGGGTTATGCTCAAATATTATCTGTCCATTATAATAATTATAAAATTATGTATTTAATATAATTAATTGTATACTCAATCGTGACAATCCGTCACTATCCCAGTACTTACTGGGCACGATTTTTCTTTCACAATCAGCGGGGATTACGGCCAAAGTCGCCAACGGTAGCCAAGTACGAGTTGGGTGACTACTCACCAATGAGAATAACTCTTAGACTTCAGGTTTTCTCAGGATAATTTCCTTCACTAAATATGATAATTAATTTTTAATATGCACATAATTTGTAAAATTATAGGTGCGTGCAGAATTCGAACTCGATTCTTTTGTGCAGGGAATACTGAGTATTAAACCACTAAGTTATCACCGCTTAAGTTATTAATGTTACTCGTGTTTGGGTATTATCAATTATATTAAAATACTAAGTAATATAAGATGAAATCAATCTTTTGGTGCACCATGACGAACAAGACATTGGCGTAGATTAACAAAGCAATGGTGTTAGAAAAGCTAATTTTTCACTAACCTAGCTAGCCAACAGCCCGCTGCAACGCCCTTAGTGTTGCACTTGAGCATGGGTGGCAAGCGACGGCTTACCACCAATGCTACTCTTCACCTTTCTACTGTTATTAAAAAAATAAATTCCTCCGAGTAAGAAATTCACTTTCTACAAACATTGCAAAAAATAATAAAGTTTAATTAAAAACTTTTTACACATTTAGGTTTCATATCAAACTGTCATAAAAATTAAACATAATATTCATAAATATAAGTAATACATATTATGTTCATGAACAAGGAAATATATAGTTAATTGTTACAGCGTCATACAAGCGGTGCTCGGCTGTTTGCCCATCGTGGACCCTTCTCTCAACCAAGAGGCTATGAAGATAATGCGTATCGCGTTAAGAGTTTGCAAGTGTGAGTTCACTTTATATTTCTACCTAATATGTCGTTATACACTGATAAAAAAAGGGGATAATTGATTAAATAATCTTGATTATTATGATGGATCTCTGATCGATTCCGATTCCGGGCATACCTATATTTAAAAGATAAATAAATGTTCAAACTTCGTGCGTGGATGTTTGCGTCATATCCTGTTTGTCCATACCACCCGCATACGCTATTTATTTATCTATTTGATATTTACTTGGCAAAAATTGTTTTACAC
>DWPT01005183.1:0-12457 GCA_018251895.1 Agathymus mariae mariae | reverse complement strand
GTTATTCTACCAGGAAAACAAATGAAATGCTGAGAAAGATTTGCATTACATTTACATTTTTTTACTACATCTTTTCCTTGTGGTACGTCCGACCCCTCTTGTTGATGTAGCTTTGGAAAGTCAGCTAACGAGCGTGATCAGTATACATTACTTGACCGGCAATTTGTCGATGACAGCCCTAGAATTTGGATGGGCAGCGATCAGTTTTATCATCAGTGATTGCTTGCTTGCTTTTTTACTGACATTGTATGATAATAAATAAAAATAATGTACTAAGAAAAAATTACGTTTTCCTTAAAAAATGGCTAAATAAATTAAGAAAATATGGGAGTAAGAAAGATTCTCAAAATTTAGAATAATATCATAATTTTACCCTAATATTACCTCATATTTCTCGCTTGACTAAACAAAGAGAGCAGTGGCTTTAATTTATTCACCTGCTTAGGAGTAACAGCAGCAATAACACTACACATGTGATGTAGTTACTCTAACAACATCTAGAATTTTGCGCTTTAGTTCCGTTACAAAATGTATGTTGAAATTTGAACTTTATTCTTGACACTATAGGTACAATTTAGAATATAAGATCAAAGATACGGGCGTTTTATCGCAGGTGGCAATCTGGCAATACGACGAAGTCTGTATTAAAGTTCGGGTCACAATTTAACGTTATAAGGCCATAAGGATTTACCCAGGTGTGGAATACTATTTTGGGAAACTCATTATAAACTCGTAAACTTAGGGAAGTCTAGTGAATGTGACTTGTAGAATGTATTTTATAAACGTAATACAAAGTGCAGATATTCTGAGCGTGGTTACGGATAGTACATTGTCATCATCATCTGCACACACACATCTGAACACTAGTGAATAGTTGGACATATGCCATGCCACTTCTAAGACGCGCTACTGAGCGGGATTTTCGGCTACAATCGCTACAATCAACCGGTTACTTTTCGCAAATCTAGATAGATGATGCCACTAAGCAGGAGGGAGAAACACGTTAAGCTAATGTAATTCTTCATTAAATCATCTACTGAAATAAAAAGAGGTATTTACCAGCCTTACTAGTATCAACCCTTGAGATAAATTTAACTGTGAAATTATTTTTACTTGTTTCTGTTGGTAAGACGACAACCAAATAAGATACTAGTTTATGCTATGCAGTCTGCTGATTTGACAGGTTTAAAAATGAAATGACAGCAAAACTTCGAGTAACTATAACTGCTTAATATCCGAAGCTTAAGTTAAGTTGGCTATTTCAACTTTAATTATGGACTCGACAATTGCTACTTTGAAAAACAAGTTTTGTGACTCGTATTTCTTGTTTTATCTTCCTTTTAGTATATTACTTATTATATTTTGTCAAAAAAGATTTAAAGCTTTATTGTACATTGTGCACGATGATCTTCCACGAATATTATTATTACCCAAAACCGCGGTTCTTAATGTGAAAATGCACTTACAAGTTCATTCCCTCCTTGAGGTGGCTTCAGGCAAATTTTATTGCAAGGTTTTATGACGCCATAAATGTTACACAAACGACCCATACATATTACGAATGTTGCGTTACCAAATATGTTTTTTATTTCGATTTTAATACTTGGTCTACGCATTATGTTAATTTCATGGAACCAAAAACTTTCGGACAATGTGTGTGTTTACTTTTTAGAAACATTAATTACTTATATTGTTGTTAATATAAAAGTTATTAATTTTGGTGTAATATATATCGAGAACTGTGTCTGATCAATCGAGAACGTCAACCAAAATGTCAATCAAGTCATCAATCAATCATAGAAAATTAATTTTACGCATACGATGAAAGGAGGTTCAAAAACGAACATCACGATCCCTCACAGCCATAATATTACTGACTTTACATTTTATCTTACATTATAATATAACAATATATAATTTCTAATATAATTAAAAAAGTCAGGATCTGTGGAAGTCGATTTTTCTGCATAGAGTTCAGAAATTCAATTTCTGTTTCATAAATGCCGATGTTGCCTAACTGTATTTAGTGTTACAATTATCCCATTTTATTTGTTTTTGCTTAAAATTATTATTAAGTTCATTATCAATGTAAGCAAATATATTAGCGTATTCCTTTTCAGGTGTATTTTTATTAAAGTTGAAAATTAAAATTGTAAATGTTGGAATCTTTCTAGCAATATTTTTAAATCTGAAAGGTCAAGATGGTACTCAACGGTAGCAAGATGTCCACTGTGGTGTGAACTAATACTGACTTCTTACTTGTTTCTAATATGGACTTCTTAATTACTTTACGACCACAAAATATATTGTCTAAGCAAGTAGCCGATGACATAATACATGACCACTAAATCGTAAATAAACTTTCAATCGAATGCACAATTTTTATTTTAATTACATAAAATTATTTGATTGATTCATCGCACAAGTTTTACTAAAACCGATAAAAACATGTTTTAAAAATATCTTACTCTGTAATTAGAACAGAAATTATAATTACTGTAATTAATTAATTTAAACTGATAATAAAGTATTATTTATACATTTTTAGCTTCACATTTTTTTTTCTTTGGAAATGAGCAAGTAATTTTAAATTGATTAATTCTGTACAAAACAGTTGAATTCACAAACTACTGCACCCGCAACTAAGTTAAAATTAGACAAAGCAGACTGCTGAGCAGAAAACCGCATCAATGTTACAAAGTTTGCGTTCAACTGAGCCCTCGGCCATTACAGTACCATTAAGCAATAGTGCTGAAAACGCAGTAACTATATTCATTTACGTATCCTGCAAGGCTAATTGTAAACAAAGTTGGACTTGTAACATTGAACTGGCTAGGCCACAGAGAACTCTTCTCTCGTCTCTTTTGCACATGTCCAGTTTTAATTTAGATTAAGTAGGCACGTATCTTGAAATATAATAGCGATTAGATTATTGAAATTTAGTCTCTTATACGAAACTACAAACAAATATACAATCGCTTGGTGTTGACACTGTATGATTTTTTGATCAAAAGAAATGTAATAAGTGACTCAGACAATTAACATTTTGTTAATGGTGACAGAATTCAATACATCACAATATATGCAGCGACATATGTAATCGATTCGTCTTTTATGTCGTCTATTACATTTTGAAATATTTACGATTCGCCGTCGTTCACATAATGTTACTTTGTTTTGCTGATTAATATGACAGCGATGATACGGTAAATGTGTAACAGGCGTTGCAGGCCGTTACACCTTTTCTCCCAATAATAAGATGACTCAAAAATTATTTGATGTCCGGATAAAGATGAACAAGGGATAAGGACAGGCGAAGTAAAGATATTCCAAAATTGTTATTTCAACTTAATAACTTTAATTCCAAGGATCTATATGAGTACAAAAAAGATTCACTTCTGAGATTACACGAATGTTCCACTACAAACCAATCCCCGTGAGTACCGACAACGGGCACTTTGAATGAAACTCGTTAATTTGCGTCGCACGGCTCTCGCCTCCGGGATTTGTGGTATTACTGGTGTTTAAGCCACTGTAGATTTAATAATTTCTCTGGTTTATCCACTGTTTAGGATCATTACTTAATCATAATTATTACTTGTTACAGGCATTGAAGAGATAATTGCGGAAGGAATACAATCATGTATTGTAAGCGTAACGATTCAGTAGTTCATGTGTGATCAAATTGGTCAATAATTAGGTAATTTTCGTGTGCGCGTGTATGTTTAAAAACGTAAGGGCCTATCATCGTCATCAGGAGACTGTAATTATTGTACCCATGTAATTGGGTAAGTGTTATGGGTATTCACGATTTCATGTCATAAAATTGTGATGGCTACATCTGTCCTTGAGTCTACACTAACTTCCACTGCTCGTGATGCGCACAGAATGTTCCACACTCATGATGAACGACGGATGAGACTTAGTGCCTCATTCCTCCTGATGGAGGTCGCTGAGCTGAGTTGCATGTTGGTAGAATTACAACCATTAACGTGCCGGTGATGCCTTTAGTGTTCAGGAAGTCTATAGACGGTGGTGACCACTTCCTAGCACGTTTACCGCTTCTTCGTTTGTTAGCTAACTATATTAAAACGATTAGAAGTTCTTAGGCAATCGAGTGTTAAGGAATCATCTGTCATATATAATAACTTGCTTCGGCAAAGGAAAAGAACCGTGAAGAGATCTGCGTACCTAAGAGGTATTTATAATGTGACGGAGTGGTAGACTATGGCTTTACCGTTTACTTCATTATGCGGAGACCCAAATTCATCAGTACATTTAACACTTTTACATATATTCTCAAACCTTCATATTTTTTGCGCAATTTAACCATTGGTAGGTATTGACTTCATATGTTAAAATTTAAAAATGCCAACATTTAAATTTCCAACTACATTTCTTCAATAAACTTTTACGAACTTTCAAATTCATTGCGTCCTCAAAGATTTTTCTATAAACATTTTATTTTCACATATGTCTAGTGTCGTAAAAGTTTTCATGACTTCATGAAGCGGTGCGCAGTGCGAAAATTAAATTTGCGTTGCGCTCCTTTAGTGCTAGAGCTTACGTTCTGTGGTCATTATATACCTAAACCAAATATGGAAACTAAATTTACCAAGTATCAAATAACAACCAATAATACTTTAATGAATGAATGAAATTGATGAATGAATTATGAATTCAATGAAACAGGCAAAATCAGTTTTTTTTGTATTGGTATTTATATTGTCGTATAAATAAATTGTCGAACAATAAATATTATATATAAATATTGAGAAAAAAAATGTTTATTTGTTTTCCTTGATTTCAATTTCATAGCTATTCACAAAATATTCTTAAGAACTCATACCGTTAACTAAAAAGTACAGTTACAATGTCCTATTAAGATTTAGTTCAACATTTCCACTAAATAAATTACCTATTTAACAGCTATTTCTTGTGAGTACTTTATCGGGAATAATTGAATTCTTAATTAAATTGACATTTACAGCCGGCGCTCTAGATATGGCTTTCGATAATGGCGTAATTTTGTAATACGGCAATTTAAAATAATTCCAACAGGGCAGCGTAGCGTTTACAGGCCATTTCTTGTTGCTAACAGGTTCTTATGGCAGTTGGTGAGATATAAGCATCCAGATTGTATGTAATGCCAGACTAAGCAAAGCTCAAGGGAACTTACTCGGTGAATTTGCAAGCGTGAATATCTACAAACAGATTTAAAGCAGTTCTATACTTTCGAGTTTAATTAATGCTCTTGGTTGAATGTTGGAATACGTATGCAAAAATATTGTGAAACCTGGGTCTTGCTTGTTCTGATGAGATGATTTATGATAGAAGAGTTTCAATACGAATTGTTGAAATGATTTTTTTATTAAATTCTGAACAAATTCTTAAGTTCCTTGCACCTCCAATGCACCTTGCTGATTAATGGACGAAACACTGGCACCAGGTCTCAACTTTTGTAGTTCTCTGTATGTACCCTGTTAAATCTTAAGTTTACTCATTCATAATAGACCGTTGGTAAGGTTTTTTAACTTTCTGTAAAGCAACCGTTCTCTTCCTAAAATGTATCGTATGTTATAACGTGTTTCGATTTCACTGATGGAAATCCCGTGGATCAGTAAGTTCAACGATTAACTTTGGCCACTTTCCTGCCGCTTATAGAAAAATCTGCGCAAGTGAGTTTATATTGTAATTTTATAAAGAGAGAGAGAGAGAGAGAGCTAGCTTTGTGAGTTTGTATATGCGGAAAGTAATCTAGAAACCACGTCAGCTATTTGAAAAATTCTTTTACTGTTTGAAAGTTACATGTTTCTGAATGGACATAGGCATATATTGTGTAAATACAATATTTTTTTAATCCATAAGAAGTCGGGCTGAGCCGCTAGTAGTATCTGTAATAACAATAATGGTAAATAATGATGTAGAAGTAATGGTAAAAATGATGACGCTAAATCATATAATATAATAACTTTTTTCTTTAAAGGTAGAAAAGTTATGATAATAATATTATTTCAAATGTGAATACTGGACTAACGATTTTTTCATTTATAACACTGGTGTTATTTAGTATCCGCAATAACATAAGGTCGAAACCATAATAGCACTGATTTTGCATTTCTGCAAGGACACCTCATAATTCCGTCATGTCTGCTAAAATGCTGACAACTAAGCCTTCAACTGCGGAGATTCTGGTAGCGTTTTGCAATATATTTGCATATCTTTTGTACTACGAAGTTATGAAAATTTTACTGTTTTGTACTGACTGTAATAATTTGGAAATGAGTTTTTGTTAGTATTTTTCGGCGCTGTTTTTTATTACAAAAAAATAAGATAAAATGAATGAGAACAGGTATAAAGGTGAAAGAGTGAATCATTTTTGATCTGTTTATGTACAGAATTGAGAAACTGAATCATATAAAACAAAACAAATAATGAAGAGATGATATACGAAGTTAAATAATTTCTAAAATTCAATCTATTTCCTTAATTTAGTACTAATAGACTTTTCATTCTGTGCAAGAAGGAACATGAACTATACGCATTCAGCCCAATGAAGTTTTACGTGCCAGAATGGCGTTAATATAATACTATTATGTAAATTTTATGCGAGTCGGAACATCCAACACACAAGTATCACTACATAGATGACACGAACACTTTTTCCCCATTCAATTTGCGCGGATACATTTAGGCGCGAACGTCAGCAATTCGAGTTAATGGAATCATGCGTACTTCGCCTACGCCAATGCTTTGCATGATCAATGCCCTGTGCCGAAAAAAAAAACTAATTTTTTGTGAAAAGATAAATGTACTGTACACAATGAGGAAAGTAAACAATGTATTTTTTGCTTTCTAAGTACACTCGTTCGTCACATCGTTTGTGTAGATTTAATCCACGGTCTAGATGCATAACAGACACAGCAGAGCACGGCGTAGTGCAACAGAAACTGCGTGCAAAACTCCAAATGCATTCTTTTGTTTCTTGTGCTTTTACGCCGTTATTATGTTGAGAGATTTGAAAAGAATGAGCGCGTCTATTTAAATTTTTACTAAGAGGATATTTTATAAAAAGGTCACTTCGGTTTTGAGGACATGGATGGGAAATAATGGCGACGCAGGAGTTTTGTCATTTAAATTAAAGGTGACAAGTTCGGCTTACATGTAATAAATAAGGGGATCTTTCACTATTTACTTTATGGAAAGTAAATTTACGCTCTTAATATTCGGTTCACATTTGTTGGTTTAGGACCATAATTTTGTAGTCCGCCTATAAAAATATGAGTAACAACAACAATACATTCAATGTTTAGACCACCCCAAAATCGACATTCCACAGCACGTAACCACCTTGGTTGGTGTGAATTATACGGTACAGATCTAACCCAGAACGAATCGGAGTCATAATATGTAACCCGTATAGACAGGTTTACTGTTTACTATTAGAGTAACTGCTAACTAATTTACAATACAATAATAATGAAATATTTGAAAGCTAGCTAAGTTGTATCTTAGTGTAAAGACAAATACGACGAACTTATGAAAAAACCTTGCCAGTAATAAATAACAAGCGAATTAAGCCGTCGATGGTATAGTTATCTAATTATATGGTGGTATGATGGAGAATAATTAATGTATAATGTTAAATAATGTTTAACATTAATGACAATAATTATAAAAATGGAAACCGTCAAAGAAAATGTTTGGAAGAAATATTCTTTTACTAAAATCGTAAATGTTATTAATGAATATCTCTCTCGATGTTTACCTTAACTGATTTTCATCTTTAAGCAGACGACTTACAACTGTATCGCCCTTCTCAGTAAGGTACAAGGTCACACCTGAAATCTCTCCGAAGTTGCCTTCACTTAAGGCCAGCATTTATACTCATTCCTTTTCAGTTGAAACTGTTAGGTTGTGGAACTTGCTATTTTCTACTGTGAGAGATTCTAAAACATTCACGTTATTTACAAAACGCGTCACAAATCTGTACTTATTTAACTCTTGATGTCAATGATAACTACAACATTTTTAAGAAAGATATTTATTATATGTTTTTAAAATTATGTTATATTGTATGTTATATAGTGCTTACATAAATGTATACTTGTATCACCTGTGATATATATAAGATTTAGGTACGCACTAAGTTTGGCGCACTGTATCACTTTTTCAGTTTTTGGTTTCCTGGAAAAAGTATCTTAATAGTGCCCTGGTTTGTACTTCCATACATATTTAGTTTTCTGTAATTTTATTGTGTTAACGAAATCAATAATATTTTAATGTTTTAAAATAAACAAAAGCTATTGAGGGTATGGGTTCTATTAATCCCATTATATATGAGGTTGGAGGGAAACGGTAAAGAAAACGTTAAAAATAATCAGCTTTAGAAAATACAGCAAAATGTTGAGGAGGATGCGTTTCTAGTCACTAAATGGATATTAATTTGTAAATATTGACTTTCATGAATGGGAACTAATTGAAAAGTACCGTTAAGATACAACAAAGTAAATGTATTTTATAGTGTTGTTAAAATGCAATTAGTCGTTATGAACAACAGTAAATTTCAATATTACCAATAAAATGTTCTTCAAGTATGAACGTCAATATATAATTTTATCATCAATAACCTATTGTTTAAGCACCATTTATGTTATACTAACAAATATCGACATCAAATTGACTTGTTCGTTATAGTATTGTTTTTATTCTTTGGCATGAAAATACATATAGACGACACAGGCTAGAAAAATTACTGTCTCTCACCTAATTACTTTAGTTAGTTATTTTGATTACTATCAAAAAAATATGTCACCGTCAAATCAGTTCAAACCGTTCACCCCAACAAACAAAAATTTCAGAGGCTCAGGGTCGTGATTGGATTATCAAAAATTGTTCACTCCCAATACCTGAAGTATATGTATGTATAATACGTACTTAAAATCAAAATCATTTAATCATTTTGGTGTTCGATGAATACACCAATGCACGTCATTTCTTACTTCTACTTAGATAAAATTTGATCAGGTATATATTTAGTTAGAATTATTATTTATTATTCTTGAAAATTATGTTACACTGTAGTTGTTTCCATAACATTAAACATCGGTGTTATTTCATAAATTGAAAATATGTCAGTTACAACTATTAATATTTTAAACTAAAATAAGATGTACATTTGCTATTAGAAAAGATAAATAATTTAAACTATTTCATTGGGATTATTTCGTTCATTATTATTATCCAATAAACAATAATCTTTATTGGATCAAGTCGGTGCGTTTAATCTTTAAAAGAAGCAGCGCACCTACAGTTTCATGCAAACGTAATCAAAATCCTACCTTAAATATCACCTTTCACATACAACATTAATTTTATTATTGACTTGCAGTACGAATAGCAGTTGTTTATGTCTGCCTAATAATTAGACTATAACCTATAATTAAGATGTCTGTTTGTTAAAATGCAAATTTTTATGTATCCTTTTTTATATGGACTACCTGGCCTCGTAGAAGGCCCTTAACCTGATTGCATCGCCACCTACTATAGAGTAAATTAGTGAATTTTAAAAATCCAAGGACCTATTTAAATACACACAAGGAAACATATGTAATTCGGTCTAGCGTTTAGAACCCCTTCTGTGGCATGTACACGTACAGAAGAAATTTATTTACAAAGATTGTGAAAGGCCATACTATCTATTTAATAATAATCGGCACGTATGACTAATTTGTATAAAGGTATAATTATTTCTAATTATCGCCCAATGATCTTAATGCAGTCTCAATTGTTTAAATTGCAGCAGGTATATTTTATGTCATATTTAAGTAATACATAAAATACAGATAAAAATATAGTCGTGTTTGCTTGCCATTGACTATTGAAAAAAGAACACTTGAAATCACAAAAAAATTGATCGTTCTAAAACTCATTGGTCAATCTGACAGTTTTAAATCCTATCGTGACAATATTAACTCTGTGCGAGTTTTATTGAGATTTATTGTTATTGAGTGTTATTATGTTGTTATTCATTTATATTTTTTAATTTACATAAATATAGATTTTGTCTATTTTTATTTCTACACTAATATTAATTTCAATCATGCAGAATTTCATACAATAAACTTAAAAATTTTACAACCTTTTTTCTTCTGTATATAAAAATGTAAATAAAAATATATATGGAAAATGACACTTAGTTAAAGTACTTAATTTAGTTAAATTTATTGCAGCCCTTAAAAGTTTATAATAGGGATTATATTGACCCATTCATCTTCGTTTTCGAAATCTTGTAATAATGTTGCGTAATTGTTTTTACTAAAAATACTGCAACACTTCATAATATGTTTGTATGATACAGGAGTACCATGTAATATTCTTCAACGTACGTCTCAATTCCCAATATACTTGCAAAAGTTCTTGCTACTTCCGTTCTCCAACGGCTCACAAACCTTTCTGGCTTCTGAAACAATATACCAGCCAGGCGACATTAAGGTATCGACATATTTTACGGGTGTCGTATCTACCAGATTTATTTTTTCGGTTTTTAAATGTGTTTGAAAAATTGATTTCAAAGAAAGACTTAATAGTCCCTACAGTTTTGTAATACTATTGTATTTTGTTCAGTAAACATAATATAAGGTTAAATAGTACATGTTCATTTCTAACTTCGCCGTACGGTTCCCTCACAAACACCCATTACCCGATAACAAACATTTATTTGTCACATAAATATCTGCACTAGAACTCGGGACTATCACTCGGTAAGTAGAGTCAGTACCATCTGGGCTACGGGTTTACCAATAAGCTATCTATTTTACGCATTATCACTGTCAAGGCACGCAACACACGATAGCGCATTTCTTAAAATGGAACTCCTTATTCTATGGTGCTATGCGTCAATCCCCTTATCCTGCGACAACGCATTCAAGCGGGACTCCATCGAATCCTCTCATCTCTTGGGAAATTACCACATCCTACCTACCAGGCAACAGTTACTTATTGTTGGATACCAACTTGTGGATAACAACCACACACGGCGTTATGAGGAGATTGTGGTAGCGTCAGATTTATTTTATGGTAATATAAAAAGTGCAGTTTTCCACATCAGTACAACCGCTGCTATTTATATTGCAACGTTAAATTTTAGTGCCGATTTTCATTGGACCTGTCTGACGGTATAACTACATCGCGTGTTCAGTGTTAGATTCCCACGTGAAGAGCTCAGCTATTTTTGTGCAAGAGTGACCCATGAATTTAAGCAACTAAGCGCGGTCGGAAGTTCGATGACTGCTTGGGGCAAAATATTTTAAGCGCTTTCGTGCTTCCGGGACTTGTTATCATTAATATAGTAGCTAAGCCATGTCGGTTGGTTTTAAGACTTAAAGCTAAAATATATGAGTTGCGGACGAACTCTTGCACCAGTTTTTAATGGTGCATTGTAGTACGTGCATTTATGTCATTCGTTTCAAGTTTCCTCAGTTATGAGGAAAGACCAATGTCTTACATTATACTATACACGATATGCACTTGTGAAATCTAAAATTATACCTTAATAACAAATATTAATGAACATGCACTTAGAGGATTTACAACATTAGTAAGAGGATGTAAATTGTTTTCAAGCATTTTACTGTAGCGTGGGTGGGATATCTGAGTAAGTGTTAATTAATTGAAACAATCAAATTGTAAGTTGTACAATCCGTGTCCAGTTCATTTTTATTATAATTAAAATGGAGCTCATATATTCCATTTTAATTTGAATTTTTTACTGGAATAACTTGACCGTGTCGGTGATCCCGGCTACTTAGTATATAGGAGAGAAGAGTGGAGGAAGAGGCTATTATAAGTAAGTATATATATATACTGCAATCAATTTTTTTGTTATCATAGTAGATACTTATTTTAAAAGAACTATTATACCACTATATTTATTATGTATTTGAACAACTGTTGATATTTTGGGAACCACAGAAATTATATTCATGTATAACAATCATTTAAACTCGTAAAATAAACCTTTTGTCGGGTTTTAAATTAAATTCCAACATGAGTTTATCGGACGTAACGGTGCCAGTAAAAAATGCAGACACAGACAAACCCGGTACACCCGAATACGAATAAATCTGCCAATTTCACTCAGGCCGCCAGTACCTATTCACTGGCTTTGGGCCTCATTCTCAAATTCGCTCGGCATTCATAATCATTGTGGTGGAAAGATTGTTTGTTGTGTATACGTCGGTGATACATGTTTAACTGCTGTTATTAACGTTGAGAGTATAGTTATAAGAATATTATGAATATCTGAGAAGGAATGTTATGTGGTAAATCATTGCATGACCTGTATTTAGTCTCCAATAATTATGAAATAACAGACAACTAAGCCTCAAGATTTTTTTGTCATTGTTTGGCATAAATAGCTGAACTGGCGAACTGAATCTAAAGCAAGTCACGGCAT
>DWPT01005182.1:0-12457 GCA_018251895.1 Agathymus mariae mariae | reverse complement strand
TTGCTAAGGATCTGCTAGGAATTCAGAAAATGAATTGCTTGCAGAGGAATTGCTCAATGTGGCCATTTTAGGCCTGCTGTTATTAGTATGAAACTATTATAACGAACATTACACATGTTACCGATTACTTTTTTACTTTAGACATCACCAGTTTGTGTATTGTAAGTAGGTATATCACTACGTGGGAAAGGCCCCAGAAACTAGTATAATTACTAATTATTACTATTCTGTTTAGTTTAATTTCAAACACACATGTTGTGTTCGATCATATATTTTTTTTATACCCATGTAGCGATACGAACGGCCACTTATAGCTATCACTAGGAAAGGTTATGACACCCCTATGAGAGGTGAGAAGAGTCAAGAGAGAAAAAAAATTAAGATTACGCTCCATATCATTAGTGTTCTATTGGGTATTCGACTAATTATACGTATATTTGAACGTCGGTTGTTTTATTCAACTATTGGGTGCAGAAAGTAGGTATCCCATACCGAGCTCATACTATACTGAATTTAACTCGGCATAGGCTTGATAATCGCGATAAATATATATATTTTTTCCTTTATTTCTATGTGTGGAGAATTGGAATATTTTCTCCCTGAATTTGGAGAATTTCGCTTTGATTTTTAGGGAATTAGCAAAATGGGTATGGGCAACTGTGTTCATCAGCCATCATTGTCAATATCTGTCAATCACGACATTCTTTTTTTATCTGATCTAATCAATTAAATGTCAATTTCTAGTAGACTTTTTATCGGGTTTCGAAGCGCCAAATTATTTAATCGTAAACTTCCTCACAAGCCTATTTATCAATTTAGCAGGTACAACCATTTATATGGTTTATATCATCTAATCTGTATAATGTTAGTAATTCGGTATTTAAAATTTTTAGGTTAAATTTAAGTGATAAGTGTTAAGTGATAACAATAATAGTTACCTCCTTCTTGCTCAAGTCAGCCACAAAACGACTCGTTATGTTCCGACGGGGGCTTGAGAGCCAGTACTTTCTTTCATAGCTTCTCATTTCCTGGCCGACAACGCATTAGCGATACCTTTGGTCTTGTTGATATCCATGGGCGACAGTGAATCAATTACCATCAGGTGGCTCGTCTACTCGTTTGTCGGCTATTACCATTAAAAAAATTAGTTGTTTATTTTACAGAACCATGGCTGAAGGTATCTCAGCGCAAGAAATTGAGACTCTTTGTCAGACGCCCTGCACGTCTACTAGGGTAAGTAAAATCGTACTTGCAAGTATCAGGTAGAAGGATTAGTTTAATAGAGGGTATTCGGAACCGCTGTCTATGTCTTAGATCATCTAAAGTTGCCCTGGTTAACTTCACTAGACTGTACCGTAGTGTAACCCCATCATGATGGTACTACATCTGCTTAATATACTCCATAGCAAGTTGTTAATAATTTTAAGGTTCTATGTGGTCCACAATAATTTGTCAATTCTTATCATTATTAGTAACAGATAGTTATATTGGTGCAATAATTAGTGACACCAGCATTATTACAAAATTGTATTATCTGCTAGTTATTATATTATATATTATAGCTATTATATTTAATTATCAATGGTAAACCCTAATTGTGTCTCCCTCTGTAACTACTGTGCTATGTGGGATATGAAATGAGATACTTAATTTTTATATGAAGTTGATTCTAGAGTGGATTTAATTAAAATTTAAAATATTGTTATTTTTATTTTATAATTTTGCTATAAATTACCTGCAAGAAATAAATGTATTTCATAAAAAAAATCTGGTGCAATTAAAATATTTAAAGCTGATAATCATCATGTCTGTGTAGTCTCAATAAATTTATTTTTGCAGTGCAGTGTTTATTTGAAAAAGTAAAATATGGTAACATTTACGGCAAAATATTATTAATATTGTTTAAAGTCAGTTGCAGCTGTAGGTACTTATTATTAAATTATATCTACTATTTATTACTGTCTACAATGTTTTAAAATCAAACTACAATTAAAAATACTTGTCACACTGTTATGTTATAATGTAAAAAAAAATTGGTTGACCTGATTAGAAAATATTAAGCCTCTTAAAGCTGTACTGCTTTGGATAGGTACTATTTTCTGTTGAGCTATTTTATACATGTAGTTGTTTATTTATAAGAACCTGGCACAGTTAGTTTCAATTGTAAGTTTTTTTTATATTAAACCTTCTCAACTTTAGTTATCTCTTGATTACAGGATTTCATGTTCCAACAAACAATGTACCGTATTAAGGATCCCCGCAAGTCTATTCCTTTCTATACTGGAGTACTTGGCATGACCCTGCTAAAGCAACTACACTTCCCGGAGATGAAGTTCTCGCTTTTCTTCATGGGCTATGAAAATCCTGCTGAAGTCCCGCAGGACGAGGCGCAGAGAGCTGCATGGGCAATGACAAGAAAGGCCACTTTGGAGTTGACTTAGTGAGTTCCCATTACCTACTTTTCATATATAACTATGTGCTCTCAGCCATTATGCTCTATATATTGGCCTAATAATATGCTGCGTATGTCAGAAAGCCTTAAAAATACGCTTTTCAGTTATGTCAGGGATATACATATAAGGATACATATATATATGTCTGCAGTTTGTAATGTTTATTTACGACTTAGTATTGACAGACCTCGTCACCGGAACGCTTCATGTTTTAATACCATGCCTGTTCTATGCTGTATGGCCCCTGACTGGTATGTACAGTGTAGGGAAATCATATTGTAGATTGATTAAATATTGTGCATTTTATATTCTGTAATATTTATATGTTGTATTTGTAAAACAACTAATATTTAATGTAGAAAACAAAATTTCAGTAACTGGGGCACAGAGAGTGATGACTCAAGCTACCACAACGGTAATTCAGATCCCAGGGGTTTCGGACATATTGGCTTATTGGTGCCAGATGTGGCTACCGCCTGTGCCAGGTATATATTGTCTTTCAATTTATATTTATATACAATTGGCTAGTGTCTAGTTGCCAACATCACACAATTCTCAGTTATCGATGCAGATCATGTGGAAGCCACAGGAACCTATAATTATTGTGTTTGCATAGTGATTGAGTTCATTGTATTCAAATACTAAAGTGTATGCCTTTACATAGCACCTTATTAGGACGAATTAATAAATGAAATTTAATTTTTTCGATGTTGGTTTTTACAAACACTTATCGAAAATAAAATAACAAATCCCTAACGTGAGTGATCGTAACGTAAGTGTGCATTTATTAATACATAATAATTGCAGGTTCGAACAGCAAGGAGTTAAGTTCATCAAGCGGCCAGAGGATGGCAAGATGAAGGGTCTCGCCTTCATACAGGACCCCGACGGGTACTGGATCGAGATCTTCGACACCAAGGTCGTCGGTGCCGTCTGCTAAAGTATAACGGCCTGTCGACGTGCCGGTGGTTCCCACTGGTGCCGTGCAACAGCGATGAAGTTCAACTAAATTATTTTTCCTACTTTGGTCCTCAACTATGTATATGAAGCTGGAAAACCAACCAGCTAGGTGTGACGTCATTAACCAAAAAGTAATCCAAGTGACTTTGGACTATTGCACTGTAATCCACCTGGATACGTCAATGGATTAAAATTTTGCTATTTAAATTCAATTGCAGTAATAAAAAATAATTTAAAAGAATCTGACTCAGGGCAGTCTTAATAGTTTGATGAAATATTTAGTAAAAATATAATTCTCTAATGTCATTATTACTATAGGAAAGTATAAAAATAGGACAGTGTCAATTCAATATAGGACATCCTGTTGTAGGGAACTAATGGGTATCACTAGTTAGTGCAATGTGAATATATCATATTTATTTCATTGATTTGGAAGGCCATTAAGTATGTATGTATGTAAATATGTATGAGTTTATCTATGGTTAAGTGTACATTTATCTATGCACGTGTTGACGTGTAATGTCATGTAAATATATAATATTCGATTATATTGTTATGTATATGTATTATTATTTTGATTATTGATGAAAGAGTCATTTTTAACTGTCAATTGTAGTCAGAAGTTATTGAGTCGATTAAGATTTTGTCAGAGTTGTTAAATTTAATGTTACATTTGTTTGGTATATTTTATGTTTTGTTTAAGATAGTATTTTTTTTCTATTAATATATTCAACATAGTGAAAACCTATAACTACCAATTCCATGTGTTTCATGCATATATTATTTACTGTGCATAATATTACAAATTTCAATACGTGAACATCTTTATCCATTTCATGTCAGTAACATATTATGTGACTATGAAAATTAAGTTGTTAATTTTGCACTTGTATCAGCGTTATAATTTTGCATATAAAACCATTTTCAATAAAAATAAAAACCAAGTTCATTGTCTTTTATCGAATAGAATGAATTTCCTTTGCATTTGAAAGGGTGAAAATCACAGTTAATTACAATTTCAATTGGTCATTAATTTAATTATTTTGTTCAAAATTTCGGGATTATTTTATATTTTTTTTTTTACATTTAGTTACTGCCAAGGAAACATTGGGTGAGCAGTGTATTTTCCTAATTATTAGGTACAGTCACGTAGACAGCCTGTACACGATATATAAATATTGACGCGGTGTCGTACGTGTCGTATTAGTCAAGTTATTTCGATTGTCAACCTTTATAATTTAATATATAATATCTGTGCAATCGTTCAATTTAGCTGTGACATATATTATGTCAATACATTGTTTAGCAATGTTGGTTTGTTATAGTTAAACCTGGGTCATTTGTAGAATGTACACAGATAATGGAACTCGTGCAGGGATTTATGATGATTCAATAAGTGACTGCGTGTTCATGTAACTTGCGACACTGAATCTTGGTATGTGTAAGTGTAAACTATTTATATTTTATATATATAGTTTTACTTAATAATCAATTATAATTAGACAGCTATTATGAGCGTGTGGCAATAAATAATGCCGGCGCTAGTTTCACTTGTGTTCGGAAAACATCTGTAATGAATATACTCGAAGACATAGTTTTTAGATGTGCATTTCATCTGAATTTTACCACTCATATATCAAAAAGCACATTTCTCAAAATTATAATGAGAGCAAAAATTATACAAATAATTTCGATTTATAATAAGTAACAAGTTACAGTGCATCGAACCAGACTCACCATCAGCCCCAGAGCTCAATATTAAAGATTGTTTGGACGGTGCTTTCCTCTCGGAACACGACTTCAAGAGATGTGTTACCACGATTTGAACGCATTTTTTACTCAAACACGAAATACTAATATAAAATTATTTACGGGGGCAAGCTCCCAACAAGTGCTCTGCAAATTACATTATAAATAAATAATTGATTAGAAAGCATTAAATTATACTATAATAAAATATTAAATTTCACGGCAATATGTGTAATATGATGGTGTAGGATATTTTCCGGTTCAGTTTATAGTATATATATAAGCTGTTGTTGGAGTGTAGGTTTATTTAACAATGAAGGCGGTGGGTCTCTTAATTGCCTTGCACGCGTGTCTGTCCAGCGGTGATCGATGGGTAAGTATGCAGTATTTATAAGTTTTATTACAATTTAATTTTTGACAACGCTGCCAGCGATAACCTGATGTCAAGCGGTGGATTCCATCCTTCGCCGGTCGACATATGATACAAATAAGTTATTCGTAGGTCATGATCGGTCACACGTGCCACATGGAACGTTTGAATCCTGATGTTATAAGCTCAACTTCAACAAAGCTTGAAGTACCGAATCGCATCGATAGGAATTTGGCTAGGTGGATCTTGTAATCGACAACTAGCAGTCAATGCCATATTGATGGCCTACGGCCAGTCTAAGAACTTCAAAATCTGGCTGGTTTCCAATCTACTCTGGAGTGACATCACACAAACTGATATAACAATTTAAAGAACGTAAAGAATAGGTTTCCCCCGCGCTTTATAAACATTGTTCCGTTTGCAAACTGTACGAAAGAATTCTTTACACTGCTGATGCTAAGGGTTGCAGTGTTTAACTTGATAAGAAATTTATTTGCAGACTCGGTACAGGGAAACTTCTCCAAATTTAAATTACAAGTACTCTCAACATGATATTAATAAAAACTGGAAATGGACTAATAGTCCTTATAACAATGAGAAGCTCAATGGTGGTGCATTTTCACCTTTCTTCTTACCTCCAAATATAAGGCCAAATATTTATAACAGAATCAACGCTCAGGTATAACTTAATTTGATATAATTTTTATAGTGATTTTAATACATAAAATGAACGTAATAAACAATACTTTTATATTCTGTACAGTAAATCTTACGAGTTAATTGCGTCTGCGAAAGCAATGTTCGGCCAATATCATCGGACGCTTGGTATTTTAAGTTTTTACCAGATTCCAAAAGTGAAATTGGTCCTGTTTCGGGTTCCGTCTAATTTTATTTTAGGTTACCAGAAGCGAAGCAATAGTAGTATACATATTTATTTTTAACCTTAACTGCAACCCTGCTTACGTTAGGAAGTCTCGCACTGTATAAGTACTCTGAGCTATATAAGTATAACGCTAAAACTTGGGTGTCTTCTATTCGAGAATAAAAGAGAAACTACATTTTTAATTCTAGGTCATCGCAAAACAAATATACCCAGCAGATAGCCGTAACGGAAACAAATATCTGGAGGCCAATCCAAAACAAACTGAGGACGTATTAAATGTATTCTCGAAACCAGTACACAAAAATGATGCTGAGAATGAAATGCTACGTATCAGTGGGGTACAAAATAACTTATCTTTGAATAACAAACGTGCATTTGGCGATGATGTGGACGTGAAACAGGATGTGAAAAAGGTTAATAATTTTATATACTTCCTGAATAATAAAACCAGCGCCGTTAACGCACAACCAAGACACGCTTATATGCCGACCTTGACATCAAATTTGCCCAACCAGGGCAATATACTTCAAATAAGCCCAAATAGCCGATACTGGTTTCAACCTCGTCCTTCATGGGATCAACAATATATACCACTTCTTCCTAATACGGTCCAGATAAATCCAAGCCCAAAAGGTTTTTACCCAGTTAACAATGACAAGAACAATTGGAACCAACCAGAGCCATATCAGAATGAATGTTACGAAATGCTTGATATTATTGGAGATCTCAGAGTTCTACTTCACAAAAACAACATTGTGAAAGAAAAACAAAGTTTGAAAAGGTTATTCGGAATTATAAGATACTTCATTTTGACTAACAATCTTCAACATCAATCATTCAATGTGATCGTTCGTGAAATAGAAAGGGTGCTGTTGAGTGCAAATGGTGCTCGGAATATTCTAAGAGAGAAGGAAATGATTCAGATCCTGGAGCAGTTTAAAAATGGGGATCTGAATAATTTTTTACTTGAAATTCGCTCGAGCCCTGAAAAGAGTCTTCGAGTTGTGGTATCCAAATTGGCTCTGTTACTTTACAGGTTAAAACAAACTTTGATTCAGAGGGGGTATTCCCAGGACAATATTAAGCTTGTGATAAATCGTGCCGTGCAGTGGTCTGTTCCACTTGTAGGCTATTACTTAGAAAAGGAATGTAAGATAAAAACCCAACGGTATATTGTGCAAAACTTGGAATTGGCTTTGAACGTAAAGTTAGAGAGCGTACAACATGTGGGAAGTGTAAGTGAACTCCAGAAGGATACGAATTTATCTGAAAATGTTGGTGGCTTGACAAATTTACTAATCCCACAAGAGTTAGAAAACCAAGGAATCCTTAATGGTTTAGGAGGCCTTGGAAGCTTAGCAGAACCACTAAATCCAGAAATTAGTCATGGAAACCTAGGATATCACGATGGTGTTGGAGATATGGTAAACCAAGGAAATCCTGAAGCCCTAGAGAATCGAGCAGATCTTGAAAGCTACGGAGTAATTGGTATCCAAGGACATCCAGGTTTAAATGGAGTAGAAAATCTAATCCCATTGAAACAAGGAGCTTAGAAATTTAGTTAAATTCTATAAGCTCAGGCTATTTCAATTTTCGGACTAACGTAAACCAGTCAATCAATTCTAAAGATTCACTTGTCAAGTATAAATGTGTCCGTGCCAAAATGTGATTATAAAATTTAATGCAGACTCCTCAATAAAATTGTTTTATAATCAAATCTCTTTTATTAATTTATTTAAAAAAGAACAAGTATCTAATATTTGTATAACTTTATAATATTGTTACACAAGACTTAATAAAGAATACTGATATGTTATGATATCATGACAGGCGGGGCTCTTTCATCGGAAAACCATCGGTTTTCTGTTGCAATTCGGAATAGTATGCTCCGTCTCCGACGTTCCGGTGAGGAAAAGTAATTAAATAAGTGAAACTTAATTTGTTTTAACATTACATACCACCGTAAAACAGTAAAAGAATTAAATTAATGTTCCAATGCTGATATTATAAGATTATAATCAGTTAATTAAAAGTTTTACAATATAAATACTGGTACGGTGGCATTAGCGGTTTATTAATTTCACACGTAAGAATTCGCCAAGGTGCCGCCCTATCAACGGCGAAGGCAATCACTTCATGGGATCCCTCGTTGTGGAGAGCAAGATGTGGCAAATATTACTTTTAAGTATATGCTTAGCATCTTTGAAATTCGTCGTTGCTGTAAGTAATGTCTAAGTACGTGGTGTATTTTTTTATTAATAAGAAAAATTTAAAAGCAGACGCACACGACCAAAGACATCTAAACCAATTTATATATTTGTGTCCATGTGATGTCAAATTTTACATACCGTTTGCCGCAACGCCTTTAACTGAAATTTGAAGTTGTTTGTATCTATTTGCTTTTAAAATCGAACGAGGCAGGGAATAACTTACGACCCATTTTCCTAAGCTTTAAAGGTCAGGAATCTGAATTTATTATGATACTGCTGTGTACAGTCATATAACTGACAAAATACTCACGCATTGTATATTATAGATATGATTGCCATAAGTTTTGAAATATTAAAATTTTATATATAATATAATTGTATGATGATGCTTCAGTACGTTCAGTCACAAATAAATCATTACAAACATACAGGAGAATCTACTATATGGACAAGAAGTCACAGGACAATTAAAGCATTCACCATCAATAAGAGCATCATTGTCGTATTCTCCGCCTTCCCCAAATTACTCGTATCCTACGACAAATTTTGGGGAAAAAAGATTTGAGGTAACAGTGTAGATTTTATAATTAATTAATTCACAAATGTAATTGACATTTCTTTTCATAACAGAAAAAAAAATTCAATGCTACTTAACTCATTCAATGAAATAAAACAACAATAAATATAGCTTTCTAATCTACAAACTGTATGAAAATGTATGTCTTTATAATCATCAAATTTAAATTTAAGTTTGTGCGCTTATAACTTTTTTAAAAAGACCCTTAACACCTTAGCTTACCAGGATTACCGAAACGAAGCTAAGTGAAGTTATAAATACTTATTTGCTAAGTGTTATCTTTTAGTGAAATTCAGAAATTATAAAAATAGTAAATATGTTTAAATAAAATAATTTTTTTAAGGTACCATCGACATACAGTAAAATTTATGGCCAAGTTGTGGGGGCACAAACTTCGTCAGACAATTGCCCACAACTGAAAACCTTAGAAAGCATTTTGATTCTGCTGAAGCGTATTTTAAAAAAAGATGACAACTCGTACATTCTACAACCAGACAGAAGAATACAAATCCTACAGTCCCTGAAAGAGTATTTTGAAAAGTCAAGCTCACGTGACAGTGAGATAAATAATTATCTAAAACTTAAAGAATTAATAAAGCAGACAGATAAAGCAGAATTAGTTGAAAATAACGCTTCAAACCAAAGCAATAGAAATAGAAAAAACGCTGTAGAAGAAAATTTAATGTTTAAATATGATAGTCCCAATATAAGTAATGTAGGTTGTAAAGAAGTATTAGCCACGTTAATGCAAACTGTCAAAAATGCACATTTGCAAATGATAAATTATTGCAATCAATCAGGAAAATGTAAAATGAATACAGAAGCTGATCCGTTAAATATAAATCACAATGCCAAACCTAACAATTTGAATAGCATTCTTAGTTTAGATCTAATAATTCCCCCTCAATCTAAAATAACACCGGCAAATCAAAATTTATTAAACATTTACGACGCAGAGGGTTCTGTAAACGATTTAGGAAAGTCAAATAATCAAATATTCACTCAAAAAAGTTTATATGACTATCTTAATCCCCATGCACAACAGCAATCGGACTTAAACAATAACCAACGTTTTACTACAGACCATTTGAACTCGGCTATTGTTCAAACTCTAAACAATCAAGAAAAAAATATAGAGGCTAACAATAACATAAATTTAAATAAAGAAGCAAGTCAATCAAACATACAACAAAGTGATAACTCTAATGTTTTGAATAACTTTGATAGTTTTCATCGCCCAATACCAACACAAGTTCAAATAACACCTTCATATCGATACCCCTTGAATGTTGACGATGCTCAGAATCCTTTAAATAATTTATTCATGATGCCACAAACGCAAGGGAATCTCACACCTTATTTGACCCTTCAGCCGCAGTCATACTTAAATAGAAATAATTTTCTAATCCCCAGTACATTCAACACAGGTATTTTACAAACCAAGCAAAAGAAGGAATATAATGTAGATACTTATAATAACAAATTTTTAAATGTTTTTGACACAAGTGAAAACAAAGACTTTGAAGGATACGACCCTCTGCACCTATTGCAAATGCAAACTCAGCATATGGAACGATTTAAACCAATTAGCTACAAGAATGAGCCCAATCAACAACTGTATAAACCTTCTTCAGTTTTCAACGATGAAAGTGAGTATGTGGCATTCAGTAATGTGGACAAGCATAATACGAAGGATCAGATACGGTATGAAGGTGCATCGGTTCCAAGATATGCATATAACAATCTTAATTATTTGTCTTACATAAAACCTAATGAAATAAAAAGCTATGCACCAGAAGACCTAATGCAAACAAATCTAATAACGAATTTAGGTAAATTTGAAAATCAAAACATGGGACAAGCAAGTCCAACTTATCATTCCAATTTAAACGTGAAACAAAATCCTTACTTAAGTACCATAAATGTAAACGGGCGAAACAATTTTAATTATAATTCCCAGCAAGCTGACGCAACAGTTCAAAGTGAGTTAGGTTTAAATCTTTACCCGCAAACAAATTTATTTGATTATCTTAAACACGATATTTATGGCAATACATTGTTTGATTCGAATCGCTTGATAAACGTGCCTAATCTCCTTAAATTGAATTCAGTAGCCGATAACGATGGAATAGTCGAACTAACGTATAATTTGAAACGACCACAACCCATAAGTCATAGTCCTTATTATATAAAATTTAGAATGCCCTATAGAGATTTCGTTTCCAAGATTAATAACTTATCCAATAATCCATACGTGAGGACTAATCCACTGAAACTTCACCAAGAATTGTTGTCGGCGACAAATTTAGCGGAAGCGTCTCAAGATTTAAAAAATATTCAACGTGATGAAGTGTCTAAACTTATTTTAAATAATGGCGGAACTTTAGTAAACGCTAAAGTTTTAGGTACAAACAATTCGAACGCGAATGAATATCTGAAAACAATTCAAAATCTCAACGCGCATTTGAATACCACCGACATTTTAAGTTTGTTTGAAAATAACAAAAAGTATAATCAAACTACGTCATTGCATTCAGACATTCCAATTTTCAAATTAAAACAGAATCCGCATGACGGCGAAATACCTCAACAAAATTTTAATCCACATAATATTCTTAACTTAGACCCACGGCGATTGTTCATATCCCAGACACATTATAATACAAAAGTATTACCGATGTCTTTCTTGCCAGCAAAATTTTCTCCCCATATTATTTCAAATCCCGCGAACTCTAATGTGATGTATGGGAAAATTAATTAATGAAGAGAATACAGAGAACCCTCGTTATCAATAATGACTTTACGAATAAAATTGGAAGATTAAATAATATACTATTCATAATTTTTGTTTTATTTTCCTTTTTTTATAGATAATGGTCAAAAAAATATTTTTTCAATTATCAGATTGATACGTAATAGTATTCCATAGAAATACTTTGTATTTCGCAGATATGATCAGTTGTATTTTTAGATCATTTTACATTATGTCGTCAACAAAGAGACATACATTTCCTAGAATATACTAATTTGATAAAAGTTTATTAAGATATATCTCGTAGAAACAAATATTGACATACGAACATTCACGTACAGACATTTAAGTGTAAAATATAAAAGTGTTCCCCGAACCCGGTCATAACATTTAGTCATAGTTCATTGTTACTCGATTATGTTTAAAGTAGGGATGTTATGGATATGATATTTCGGATCCGGATATGGATACGGATATATGAATCATATTTTACCGGTTTCGGT
>DWPT01005181.1:0-12458 GCA_018251895.1 Agathymus mariae mariae | reverse complement strand
CTACCTTTGGTACCTTTGTTATAGGTAAAATTGAGTTCCTAGAGTGTGGCGTTGTTAAAAAGGTACAATAGGTATATAAAAGTAATACCTGTTACTTTTACTCATAAGACGACAAATAATCTTAGCGGTACTTAGTCACCGAATGTATCTCAAGAGCTGTCAAGGCATGTGAGAGCAAGACAAACAGCACCGATCATAATACGTGATCTTCCTGCGTGATTTTTAGGACGACTAAAATTAGAGAGAACAAGTAGTTGACCTTGATCGAGTCCTAAACTTTATCAATGTTAGAATATTTATGTAACAAAATACACGCTTATTAAAAAAAATATATACACGACTTTCACCTGTTTTCAGTCTAAGCCAACCTTCCCGGTTCGTGTACCCTGCTGACGAGGGTATGGCGAACGGTTTACGCGATTTAATCTCGATGATACTTGAGTGTAGTAGAATTTTTCATTCTAAAACCACCGTGACATGTAGATGTTCCGGTTGCAGTATCGGGGAGCAGTATTAAACGATGTTTAGTGTTGCGATTTTCCTGAGCAGTAATGGCCAAAGGAAGAAAAATCACACAAACAAACTATTATTTAATTGATTTCTTTTTGATCAAAAATTACAAGTTATTGAATATGATCTTTAAACTTCGTACGGACATTCTAGTAGCTTCTAGGAGAAGAAATTTAAAAACCATTTAGGAGTAGCTTAACTATAGCATGATAAGAAAATACCTACTGATAAAATCAATAACTACTACTGAGTAATTTTAATACAATTGGGGATCTGTTACATACTGACTTACAATTGTCATTTTTTTCTTTTTCATTAATAGGATTTGTATGTACTTTTATTAATAAGATATTACATAAATGACATTTCTTAATTTTTTTTTACGTTTCGTTCGAATAATCGATCAACACCAATAATGCAATAACGTTCTGTTTCCATTTTTTTTTATTCAAGACACTATAGCTCGACAATAGCTCTGAAACAAAAGAAAAATAAAGAAAATCGGCTAACTGTGGAAAAGACGTACAAAGGTTTCTTTTTGCTTATTAAGATAGATAAATTATTCATCACATACTCACATTATACTTAAAAGATAACTTTAGTTTAAAAGTTTAGAACCTACGAAATAATGTAATTGCAAAGTTGCAGTATAATGAAGAAGAAAAGAATGGCAGCTAGTTAAATTAGTAATTAAGTGCTTTACAAATTGAAATTCGCTAAATGTATATTTGATCAAGTTGTATGTTAAATTAAAACTCTTCTTTGGTAGAAACGAAATTAATAACTGTGGTGCGTGTACCACGCTACAATAAACGTACAACCGTATTTTCTAATATCTATCGTTTGCGTATATGAAACATGAATAATTTATTGTATTACTAAGTTAGTTTTACGTAGTATCAAAATATATATGTGTCACATTAATTGCATTTTTAGTTTTAAAAAAAAATTAAGTTTATTTATGGAAATTTGCATGAGTTCAGCGTCGTTTGAAATTTCTGGTCGGTATACGCACAAGTGTCAAAGTCGAGAACATTATGGGCGAGTTAACAGAACTGTCAAATGTCCGTGATAGTTGTGAAGCACAAGTAAATCACGCGAAAATCACTAATCTAAATGACATTGCAATGACACCTACATGCACAGTTATGTGCGGTAAGATGTAAAAGTTGTGAAATTTATTTCCGTAATTACTCTCTTCACAGATTTCAGTTTATTTCAGACTGATGACCGTACTAGATGTGTTAGCAATATTAATAGCTCAAATATAAGCCTGCATAACGAGTAGGCCTTATTTATTCTCGAAAGAGAGCCAAGCCCGTAGCTGGTTGATAATTTTCCCTTTGTAAATAATTTCCACTTCGATTTCCACTTTTAAAACTGTCAAACTAAACTACTGGCCGTATTGAGGCGGCTTAGAAGACTCCCCCAATCCCACGCTGGCAAAACAGGGTGTAAGAGCCGACAAAAGCCAGCCTGCTTGGTGGTAGGACTTTGCGTAAAGATTATATTATCAGTATTATTATTAAGTCGTAAATATTATTATTGGTATTACTATCTTTCCATAAAGACTTCCTGGCTAGCTATCACTCTCCTGCTTGAGTCAGCCGCCAAACGACTCCTCGTGTTCCGGCTGGGAGCTTGAGAGCCAGTACTTTCTTTCTCGCGCATCAGTGATACCTGTGGTCTTGCTGATGTCAATGGACGACGGTGATCACTCACCATCAGGTGGTTCGTCTGCTCGTTTGTTGGCAATTACCATAAAAAAAATTGCCCAACTCAACATATTGTAACAACGGATATTAATTGATTGCTTATCGAGAAAACTTTCCGTTACATGTTTCGAGCCCGAGGGTATTTGGCGCGTTATTCAAAGAGGAAGAGAAATATGTTTCCATGAATCAGTAAATCTGTAACAAAATGGTTATATATGAGCGAGCAACTGAAGATCTCTTTTGATGAGTGCGATACATGTTTTGATATAAAGTTTAAACGTCTCATTCCAATACGTTACTACGTTTCTCTACGTGAGTAACGTTTACTATAACTCTAATTTATATGTGCTTAGTTTTGTTAAGTTAATAAGTAGGTAATGTCTTTAAAAATTATTATCACTCATTAGTGATCAATACAATTACTACAAAATTTGTGATCGGTTTGGTTTTGTGTCCGCATATTTATGATGTGGTTTAAGTATCTTTATTTGAATGATTAGAATTTAGATCTCCGAACCAGAGACTGAGTATGAAACCAAGATGTATTTGATACAATACACTCGTGAGCCCATGTCAACTTCCCTGCTCGTGGTGCACTCTGCTAAACAACGGACAAGGTTACTGTGAATGGTCCCTCCTGTTGGAGGTTGGGTGGGTCTGTTTAATCCCGACGGTACTAACACGATGTTGGACTGTTTTATTTGCCTGTCCAATTACACCCTCTTTCCCAAAACGACCGTGAAATGTTTAATGCGTGTTTCGGTCGCATTGTCGGAGAGATAATAATATTACGGGTTCTCCGCTTCGTTTTGAACGGCAACGTGACGGTGATGGTGCTACTGACATCCTTGTGCGACGGTGATCACTTACACGAAACAAATCAGGTGACTCATCTGCTCATCGTCATTTAAAAGAAGATGTTGAAATACAAGCGATACGTCCTAGATTCCGTGATCCGGAACCAAACTTATGTCCATATTAACAACTTTAATATATTTTGAATTTATTTTTAAAACTTAATGCATGTTTTACATTTAGCAGCTGGAACGTGAACGGGATGTTAAAGTCATTTGAATGTCTTTACGATTCATTTTAATTCTAAACGAAACGTTCGAACCGATATGTCACGTAACAAGTCATTTTATAGCGATATTAACATACTTTTGCAATTTTCACACATCATTTAGTATAAAGAAATTCTATCTAGAGCATTGCCTTCACAGACCGGTGGCAAATGCTTGTGTTTTTGCTACCATTTATTCGTCTTCTATTTCATTCGCTGCGGTCGGGACGAGGAGATTTCTCTTGATTTATGTTTTAGATGGTAGAGGTGAATGTACATCAGAATTGTTATATCATCATTGATATACATAAAATTAATATACTTCGTTTCCCCGCGTCGGTGTTCCCACCTTCTTACAATGTGGTAATCTCCAAGAGGGATGTGAATAGGCTTTTACAAGTTAGTGCGTTCAACACCTTAGACTCCATCATCACTTTTTATCAGATGGGACTGTTATCAAGCATTAACTTATTCTATGTAAATAAAATACCTTACCTTTTACGTGGAAGACATGTATGTCTATTGTTATTTATTATATACTCTGATCCGGTAGACGACCCTGTAACATATTTATGTCTACTCATCCATATACAATTTGTTTTTCACACGAGTACGTCACCTACCAGATCCTAACAAAGCTATTGTTTGATTAGTCGCTCATAAGTTACTAGGGATAACATTAAAATTGCCATAACATTAGGAACGCCCTCGGGACTTTGGAAATTTGCATGTTTAAACTCTGGAAATGATTTCATTTAGCCGTCTAAGTATATATGGATTGTAAATATTTTCCGTGTTAGACATCTGTATCTGCCTATTATTATGAAACAATAACCTACTTGTGTATCAGTGGAGATTTTTTTGTAACTTTACTACACCTTTCAAAAACAACACTTCACACAACCGTGGTAATAGAAGAATATATTAAGTTTAAAAACTAGATAATATACAACAGACTCGGAAGATGAACGGGAGATTTTAGATCACCGAAGTCAGTGCGATAGAAAAGGGCGCCAAGTTTTACGTAATTCCGACGTAAACCTTTTTCGATGACCGCAGAGCAGTAAAAGTCGACTTGTGGTTTTTTTTTTTTTAACAAGCAACGGCGAAATGAAATACTGAGGAGATAAACGCCGCAATTATAACTGCTGGGGAAACTGAATGCTTCTTGCTTTATTTTCAACAGTATATTTTTTCTTATGGCGTTGACTGCAAACTAATGTACCTAATTAAAATCTAAATAACAATCGTTGTCGAGTGATTAGTGCATCTGATTACATAATTATTGAGAACTCGATTATTTAATTACTTGACACACAAGGGATTGAAATTGTTGAGTCCCAAGTTTAATTTCAATTTGCTCGAGGTGATGTTGACTCGGCTCGTGTCAAGAACGACCATGGGCGACTGTGACAATCGTCATCAGGTGGCTCGTCTGCGCATCTGTTGGTATGTCGGTTACTAATACAAAAAACGATATATAAAATTATACGTTAACTTCACAAAATGTATACAATAACAATGGCGTCTCATGATAGGATGAAACAAACTAAAGCGTTTTGCAAGTGTTTCAAACACGCGCGCGACGAATTGGACACGTACAGTGTGATCGAGACGAGCGTTACGAATCGACGTAAATGTTGTGAATGATTATCGATGAACACTATAAATGATACAGACACAACATCTACATTTCGTTAAGACAAAATAAAAACAGAGTGTCTAGAGCTTGATACTAAATGGTTAAAAACGTTAAAACCCGGCCAGAAAACCGAATATTCTATGTTAACGGACTAATTGTACTGAGCGATTCTTATTTTATATTATCGTTTGAGAATACTACCTTCTGTTCGAAGCGATTGATCTGATCATCACACAATACATTGGATACAACATTCTTCTACACAACAAAGAAGGTATCAAATGGATTCGTGACACTCCTATAGCAAATATAACGTGAATTTAATTTTATAATTGGTCTAATGAGTCGTGTAATCGCTGATCTGCCTGCCGGTTCACTGAAATGTAACTAAGATTCTCTCCTAATGATGCTAATGTGAACAATGTGTTAAATATAACGAGTTCGGCATATTCAACGACCTTGAAGAAATGAGTCAATAAAACACACGGACAGGCCTGAAAACTTTTTTATAATTTCAATTTTCAGACTACCTAACCGGTTATAAATAAAAAAGCTCATAGTGCGACCTGCAATTAATCTTCATTAAATACCGAATATAACTGTGTTAATATGATTTCTATCAATGAGCACTTCAGAAGAAAACTGTGTTTAAATAAACAAAAACAATAGTTTATATTCATTATCTGTCTTTCTTTATTGTTATTGCATCTAGTACCCCAAACTTCCCTAAGGCCTTAGACGCGTTTTAAAGAAACCCGATCTATCGGCAACTAATCACAGCACTGGCCACAAAGTAGTTTGGGCTTGTTTTAATATTATTACGGCTCTACCCATATCAGGTACATCTATTTAATTCTTATTTTAAGTTTATAGTGTATTGACGCGAAATTCGTGGTAAGTTCTGGAGGTCGGAAATCGGTACAAATAGCGAAAAGGGCCGCATGGCCGATTTCAAATACAAAAGCGAACAGTACACTCTACAAGTCGAAATACCCGAGATCAACGAGTGCGACTTGTGAATGTTTATTGTTGTTTGAATACAAACCCCAAACCCGTGTATACCGAGTGTCATGTAACGATATTTAACTTAATAATTATAATTGAGATTTTTTTTAATTAACCCTCCCCAGCCTCGACAGTTATTCTTTCCAGATTAGTATGATCAACACCGCGAAAGTCGAAATGTCATTGTCAAGATGTTGTAGGTCAACATAAAAATAATATTAGGAATAAATCAAATCAGATCCTGATTTTAAGGAAAGGTACTTTCTGCATGACTTACTTGGCCAAACTTAATTAACATGCGTCTCATCGCAGACCATAATATTGTATTATGAATATATGTGCTTATGAATATAATTAAAATGCTTAAACAAAAATAAGATGTGAATAAATAACCAATGTAACGAAATGTACGAAAATGTAATTAATTGTACAGACAGACACTACAGATTTATATAGTAGTATAAAAGTTTTATATATATGTTCTTCCTATATTCAAATTTTTATTAATATAGCTAAAGACGTTTTTGAGCTAGAGCAGGTAAAATTTTGGTCAGTTAGCCACTAAACAAATATTTATCATAAAATATGTCAATATATTTAAGTATACAAATAGAAAATACAGATTTATACAGTAGTATATATTTAATTGGAATATTTTAAAATCCTGTAGTTCACAAATACCTAATGTGTAATGGTACAATTGTATTGTTTGTATGCCATTTACTTTTGCTTATTTTAATTATTGCACAGATCATATTTACATCGATTTGAACAAGACTGTGCTCGCACAGTGACGAATTTTATCTGAAAATAATATGTAAGCAGTTTGTAAGTCAAACGAATACATGATATTTATTAATGAAGCGACAAAATGTGTACAGGCTTAAAGCTTAATACATAAATTTGATATTACAATATTTCTTAGTTAGAACAAGGCGGGCGTTCCTTATTTATTGGAAGCTATTTTATATAACGGTTTCAATAAGAGAATTAATATTAAACAGAAATTTATGTAAGTGTCGCTTTTATATGACGTGTATATTTATTAAAATAGTCTTATATACTTAATTATATGATATCCTTTCGTTTGCATAATCTGGTAAATCTTGTCACATGAACAATAATTGCACATGAATTTAAGTCGTGATAAAATTATATTTTGACAAGGCATATAATAAAATATATTTTCATTATGGGATATTTATTGTTATATAAGTTTGTACTAACCAGCTAAGCTAGGTAAGTTGAACTTCGTTAAAACTCGTTATTAGTCTGTAAATTGTATGTAACGGGCAGTAGATAAGTTTAGGTAGTTTTTAATAACAGATCTTTTGTAGTTTTCATCCTACTGTTTTTGCTGCCACGAAAACAAGAAAATCCAATATTACCTTAAGTAAGGTTATGTTATAAAAACATATTTTTGTGACCAAATTCATTGCAAAGATGTATAATTAGTTATTTGCATATTTTAAACCAGACTTTAGCTTATAGCAATATTAATTTTTCGCGTTGTTACTTCACTTCATGCCCGTGATAGTTGAATTTTCGAAAAATGATAATTTGTATGCTTTTAGCGGTTTTGATACAAACTTTAACAACTTTTAATAATGGCCGTTGCGAAAAACACATACATAAGTTGAAAAGAAGTTCCCTTGAACACACCTAATGTGTAATTAATGTTGAACCTTTAGATGTGTTCATATAAACAATTTTTGAAAAATCCGTAATAGCTGTTCGATTAAATTAAAATAAAACCTCAATGTAAAATTTCAAGACCCAACAATCAGCCGTTTGAACAATGTCTGATATACGATATAAATGAACCAGTATTTTCTTTATATTTATAAAACAACAATGTAGTATTTATGTTAGTCATTGACGACATCGATTTCCCATTTTTTGAAATAAACAAGAGATGTACTAAACGATCGATTGAACGCCGCTAACTTATGTGGCTTAGACACAGCGTAATAAAGGGGTTACATATGAAATACGAGTAATTAAATACCTAGATGTTTGACCATAGTGTCGATCGCTCAAATATTGTCTAGGTTGCAATTAACAAAGTGAAATAAGTATTGCTAAATACAACAATCTGTATTGTAACGCCTACATCACGCTATCATTGGACCGGTTTCCACAGCGCTATGTAACCGATACTTCGCATATTCAGGACGTCGCACTGTTCCACGCTGTAGCGGTCGGGAAGGATATACTTATTACGGTATTGCTTTGCACATAAATAGTGGGATGCAGTATCACGATGATGGGATCTAGTAACAAGATCCAAGTTGACCTGATTTAAATAACACTCAGCGAATTGTCACCAGACAGTAATTTATAGACACAGTTACTACATAGATTATATTTAAAAAAAAATGAATCTAATGTATTTTACTTTACTTTTTTGTAACAATTTCATCAATTTATTAGTCAGCAAAATACCACACTATGACGGTACCTTTACAATACACATTAGTGACCCAATGAAATAAATTCTGTCTTTGATACGGTTGTTTTTTTGTGTTTGTGTTTGTTCCTTTGTCAAGGAAGCTTCGAGCGGCTGGTAAATAAATACAGAATAAAAAATACCTGAAATACGGCACACAAGTCTGAAACTAACGCACAGTTGTAACAATATACACTCAAAACACTCGCCTAGTCTTTGAATCCCCACGGAGAACAAGTAAAACTTCATGTGTGTGAACGCAACGCGACAAGTCTCCAAGCACATGTTATATGCGCGCGCGCAACGCTCGCGATCTTTGCGCCTTCTGAAGACGACCGACGACGTCGCGACACCGTCACTTTAGTATCGCGGGGGTTGTCACAAGTAAAAGTAAAACACCTTAAAATCCATTGAATATAAGTGTGTCAGAAACATTTTACGACTTATCAGTTTTAAATATAGATTTCAAGTTTTTATTTCGCATAAAACTTCGATTTGAGTATTTGATTTAGTAACGGTGTTTCCAATGTCGATATATTTAAAATACCCAATGAACATGATGTTTGCGGTGGCTGTGACGGCGTTGCAGTGTGTACGGACTTCATCGTAATCGTCTTTTAATAGTAGTAATTATTGTTATTAAGTATTTCACAAGGGTCACTCCCATTGTTATTCAAGAAGATACTTTCTCCCCTCTGGTTCGTAATTCATGCTTGGGAATGTACTTGTACAATGTTAAAGCTCTATATTTAAAATGTAACGATGCCGAATCGGTCGACTGGCTATATTTTTTGTAAACATTCATATATATTACCTACATAAAATATTTATTTTATTTTGTTGTCTATCCATCAGCCTGTCCATTACCGTACGATGCGGAAACCAGTTGGCATATAAATTATAACTAACATTATATATGGATAATTTTATCCCGAGAAATGAAGCTATTTACGCGGAGTAAGAAATGTAAATAAAGAAGTTAAGGTTTCGTAAATTTTTTTTTTGAGTTTTTAGTAGCTATTCAAATAAACACGTGGCTCATAGGTAACACTTATTTCTTGTGCGGCTGCGGGTACTGTATGTCCACATAAAATATTCTGGAAACGAAGCGACGGTCATTTATATAGTAACACAATACGATAAAACAGTTTTATTTCTACCCAAATCGACAACCCTGAAAAAAAAGTACAATAAACGCCGGAGCGTAAAATAGTGAGTTTAATTAACGGGAGCCACCGCCATGTCAGTGTTTGGGCGTAGCGCGCGGAAAGTACGCATCGTCAACTCTGTCTCGCATTATTTCACATGCCTTACAACCGGAAAGATGTTCAAATATATTAATTCCATACGTTTACAATATAAAGCCTGAAGTTTATATCTAGATATAATAATGATAAGGATTAACGAGAATTACAAGGCTTACCCGGAGGAAACTTTTATCTGTCACATAATATGTTTGGTCCGGATCTCGATTATTATTATGTAATGTCTCATTTTTTTTATAATTATGTCCTTGCCACCTACGGCATCGGCAAGGAAAACAATAAAATTATCTTTTATCAAAGATAAAGTATGTGAGGTGTGTGTTAGTGGTATTATTATTATTTTACTAGTATGATTTTGAAGTCCAGAAGACTAGACACGACACGTGTTTATCTATCAGATATCATGCGTTTTACGACCGATCAAGTAAATATAATTTCATGGGAAAGATCTCATTCATATGAAAATGTCAATTTACAATCCTTTAATGACCGCCCTGCGCAGGAAAAACAGGGATTTCAAAAACTAATTTTATTTTGAATTCAACCTACTCTATATTTTCAAAGGGATGTTCGATCTATTTAGAAATTCATCACATTACAGAGAGGCATTTGAACCCTAAAATCCCTACGGTGTACGTTACATATTTCTGCCTTGCAAAGAGATTTTTGCTCTATATACCTTTAAAATAATAAAGTAAATTAGAATTTTATTTTTTCCTGTCAATAAAAATTATATTTTGAAACAGAATCTCATATTTATATAGAATTAAAACAGCTTAGAAAACAAAAGTTATGTTTAATCTGACAATTACAGCACAGACAATTATAGAAAAAAAAAATTTTTCCTTTAAATAAATAAGTAATAAAAACGTAATTTATACAAAACAACACCACAAGACATTATTGATTAGCTCTATTTTTTATTCAATGAACTCGTAAGTAGAAGATAATTGAGTTACCGTAGAATCTGAAGCACCGCATCCTCCGGCGCACGCGACAGCACGCGCGCGCGCCTGACACACTCACCACACTCACATCACTGACATTGACACTAGCGGTGTCACCTTCCAACATTCTGTACCAGCGAGGTTACAAAAATATTTTAGCAGAAATCAATAGCCCTCGAGAAATGAAATGAGATTTCATTACTAAATATGTTAATTTGTCGAAAATTCTTAATTGTTTTGAAGTCAAACTAACACAAAATTGTGTTTATCGATTATCGAAATATCGATTTAACCGAAAATAAACGACAACAATTAGCATTTTGTAAAACAATTTACTGATGTACTATTGCGAACGGCTCAAAATACATTAGACAAAAAAAATTAAAACGACCACTATACAGGTAAGTGACATCTCTACTAGTTTCAATGCGGGATTAATGCTCGCTGTCCTAGAACCTTGGCACACGGCTAACAGTATACACCTCCGCTATTCGACGATCACTCCTCTATCCACACCACATTCTTATAGTATTGTGATACGGTTCAAAATACAACAATAATATTGAACACTGCGCGTTGAAACGCAACTGATGCTCTGGAATATGAAACTGTTTATGAAAGAAAATGTTATCGTTAATTCCGACACTCGATGAGATAAACCGTTGATCTCACAAGGTACCTGATAGGATGTATTGTTTATCGATTTTCTAGAGCAAAAGATATTAAAAGTATTATAAAATTAAACTTTATATCAGTTTTTACACCTGCTTTGGTTAACCTTGCTTGAATTTACAAATTCACTGAAATTTGTAATCTGCTTACCGTATTTATAATACATGACCTACATCTTGCTAATTAAGGAAACATTTGGCGAGACTGATGTGAAAACTGTAAAAAATATGTACCTTTACGGTCTTAGAACTAAGATCGTAAGGTCAAGTCTTATAAATAACTTGTATTCTTGCGCAGTCCCTCTACATTTTAATAAGTTTGCTTTTGAAAATTCCTCAAATATCTAAATTAAGTTTATTAAAAAAAAAAAAATTTTTATGAATTCTTGAGATACGATGCCATAGACTCTGTGAATGGATTTCCATAGACTTGACTGCCATTGAGATCTTAAATCTTTCATAGTTTAGCCGCCAAACCAACATATTATTTATAATCTTAAACATCTAACTCCTAAATAAATGACCGTCAATCATCAATATGAAGAGAGAGTGCGAATTATGGAAGTTTGTGTATATGCAGAGGGTAATTAATCACTGGAGCTAAGACACCTATTTTAGCATTTGAAAGTAACATTATTCTGGATGGACGTAGGCAATGGAGCAAGTGTAAACATATAATTATTTATTTGTCGATCCCGAACGATGTCGGAGCGGTGGTAATATAAATTAGCAGTAATGTAACACTTAATTAAGATACCAAGTCACTACCAATTTTATTAATGGATTTTATTATAGATTTGATGATTGGGGTGGTCAATGAATTCAATGTTTTTGAGTTAGATTTAAAATTCCTAGAGTTTAAATTAAAATAAAGAATATTTTGATTAGAACATGCAAACAGCAGAAATGGATATCTGAAATATTGAACGTCAAAGTGGGCCAAGCTGCGGAATGCCGGTAAGCAGACTGGAACAGTTTTTCAAGCAACATCATTGTGATAAGCCGACACTTGAGATGGAAAATGACTTCTGAAGAAAAGTTAAATATATGGTATTTGATAAATTTTGGTATCTGATATTCACAGCGTGATTCAATAATATAACACGAAATACTATGACTATAGCACTACTATAAATAAAAAATAACAATATATATTTAACATAATTAATTAAATTAATTTGCAAATTCTTG